>JAWNNQ010001561.1:0-47500 GCA_035044765.1 Leucophenga montana
TTTTTTTCTCCCAATTTTATTGTACGTCTGCCTTAAATAATTATAAATAGTACATGATTTAAGTGAGTTAAACCGTTTATTTTAAAACATAATCCTTAATTCTTGTACTAAGTTATACATATATAATAGCGATACAACTCGAAGACTTTAAGTCTTTAAGACTTTAAATCATGTGTTAGATTTACCTTTTAGAGATTAAATTTTGTATATATTGTAAATAAACTCTTAATTATAGAATTTTGAATATAATAGCTTTTCTCACTGGAGTACAGTTATTTCTGTTTTATTATGAACTTTCAACTAACTTACTTATTGTCTTATTGATAGATTGTAAATTAATAATAATAAAAACAAAAAAAAAAGTTATACATATGTATTAAACTAAACTAAATCAACAGGCCTCGTCCTTTGTAGTCTTCTTTTACGCAATAGTTCTAGCACGGGTAGGTCTTTTTTATTTGTTTGTTCGAATGTAATTGTAATTTAGTTTGGTATATTTAAAAACCTCTTCTTCCACCGTTGGGATGTCTAAGTCTCTATGTAAATCCATGTTGGTGATATACCACTCCGCATTCGTGATGAGACGGAGGTTTTTTGATTGTTGTCTCTGAATAAACGCCGTGTTTGATTTTTTCGCAGTTCCCCATATTTGGGCTCCATAGGTCCAAATTGGTTTTATTATAGATTTATAGATTAATAGCTTGTTTTTTAATTGATAGTCTTGAGTTCCTATTTAAAATCCAGTATAATTGTTTACTTCTTTGCTTGATCTGATCGCGTTTTTTTTTAATGTGGTACTTCCAAATCAGCTTGCTGTCAATATTTAGGCCTAGATATTTTGCTATATTTGCAATAGTTACGTCATTACCATGGATTTTCAAGTAGATTGGAGTAAATTTGGTTTTGGTAGTGTATATCACTTGTACCGTTTTAGTGTTGTTTATTTTAATTTGCCATTTATTAAACCAATCTAACGTCAAGACTGACTGTCGGCATATCTGCTATGAAAATGGTGTATAAATGCGGACCTAGCACGCTTCCTTGAGGTACGCCTGTATTTATTTGCCTGAGAGTGGAATATTCGTCTTTGTCCCTCACAAAGAATACTCTGTCTTTGATATAGCTTGTAAGAATTTGAGCTATGTTTTCTGGAAACCACTTGAAGAGCTTTAAAATTAGGCCTTCATGCCAGACCTTATCGAATGCCTTTTCTACGTCTAGGAACACTCCTATTCAGAACTTCTTGTCGTCGATGTCGTTTAGGATTTTATTTGAAATTCTATGGACTTGTTGTACAGTCGAGTGATTCCGGCGGTCCAAATACTTTGGACAGTATCGCAAGCAAGCTAATTGGTCTATATGAGGATGCAAATGTTGCATTTTTATCTGGTTTTGGGATAGCAATTACTTCCGCAAATTTCCAATCCTTTGGGAAGTAATTAAGTCTGAAAATTGCATTAAATAAATTTCGAATATATTTTATTACTAAGTCTGGAGCCTCTTTCAGCCATTAATTTTATCATACCCTGGACCTTTTTTTAGCTTAACTTGATTTTTTATGCAGTCTCGTCTTTCATTAATTGAAGCGCTTTTTATGGGTAGATATTCTAAGCCTCTAAGTGGACTGGCTTGTATACCTCCTGAGTTGGAGGTAGACCCAGTGAATACATTTTCATAGTAGTCAGCAATATTTTTGGCTTTTTGGTTTGTTCTGGCCCACGAGCCATCGTTATTTTTTAATGGAGGTTGGTGCTCTGTCTTATTTAGCAATTTCTTTGTCTCTTTCCGTAGAGAATAGTCCGTACTGCATGTTGGAGTCAAGTTTTGTAGAAAGTTGTTAATTTGGTCATTTTTAGTATTTTTAAGATATTCTTTTAAGGTTTTCGTTGCTCTGTTAAATTTCTTTTTTGTTTCCGGTGATTTAGTTAGTTGCCAGTTTTTAATAGATTTCGTTTTTCTTTTATAATACGTCGAATTCTAGGTGATACTACATTTTTGCTGGATATCGTCTGACAAAGTGGGGTCGACTGATGAACAGCTTCTTCTAATATGTTATTAAGATACATTATTGCTGATTCAATAATGTCCTCTGTTTGCAGTGGAATATTTATACAGAGAGAGTGAGTGTCCCAGTGAATTTGTTTATTATCAAGATTGTGGTTAACATTTAATATTTGTAGGTTAGATTTATAATCTATTTGTACTGGCGAGTGATCTGACGAAAGCTCCAGTCTAGACGTTATATTAAATTTGTTTATGTCAAATTTTTTTAAAATGCAAAATTCCACCAGGTCCGGAGTTTTATTCGTATCTGTAGGCCAATATGTTGGCTCTCCAGTGCTTAAGTGCTTAATACTAAGTCTGTTTAAGGCATTAAGAAGATTTTTGCCTTTATTATTTGAGAGTCTGGACCCCAAATGGTGTGTTTAGCGTTAAAATCACCAGCGGCAACGAATCGATGACCTAAAGTTTTTATAAGATATTGAGTTTGTAATATGTTATGTTTAGCAGCAGATAAAGTGAAAGGGCCAAATTGGTCGTTTATTTGTATGCTAGTTGCCAGAATATGATCAAGTTGGTAGTCTTCTAAAAGATTGTGCCTCAGATTGTTCCTGATTATAATAGCAGTACCCCCATGTCCTATGCCGTCCGGGTGGTTAGTAGCGTAAACGTTGTATCCATGGATTCTAACGTAGCTCTTCTTCGTAAAATGTGTTTCCGAGATGAGAGCTATGTCCACCTCATTTTCTTGTAAAAATATTTGAAGAAAGACCAGTACGACCTTTGAAAAGGAAACATTTTTGCCAACCGTAAAACATGGTGGAGAAGGAGTTGTGGTTTGGGGTGTATATCAGCCAATGGTTTTTGTCAAAGTAACATTTGTTAAATCAATAATGGACCAAACTTGTTATATCCTAGTTTGGAAGGATACTTTGCTGCAAAGTTACCAGAAGTTGGGGCTGCAAAAAGAGTTTTGGTTTCAGCAAGATCACGACCCCAAACACAATGCACATAAAGTAAAGCTCTGGCTCCTTTATAATATAAAAAATCAGTAGAAGACACATTACCATTGTCCGAACCTCATTCCCATAGAGCATTTGTGAGCCATACTCGAACGCAGATTCCGTCTACACACCATTACCTCTTAAAATAAAAAAAGAAATAATAATGGAATAAGGGGAACAACTTAAAACTGAAGATACAAAAAAATGTGTGGACTCCATACCAAGACGTCTTACAGAGGTACTGAAGAGAAAGGGTTATTTTACCAGTTATTAACACATCATTTTCTTCAAAAAAGAAGCATGTACGCAGACTTTACGGTAGCTCTTATCTGGCATATTGTATCATAAAATAAATGAACACTATAATTTTAAGTATTAAAATGCACCATAAATATTATTAGTTAAGAGAAATTAATAAACTATATAATAAAACAATTATTATGCCTACCTGGATATATGATATACAGTTATGCTATTGACACAAATAACCGAAGGTATTACGTACAATCACTGATGCTCCTTGGCTTACCCGCAATAAAGTTTTGCGCTCTGCATTTTGTTCATTCTAATACCACTGCTGAACCTGAACGGATGTCGTCGTGCTGCTGCTTCTATTGGCGGTAGCGACGCAATATTAAATTTACTTTTATATGCTAATAATGCTATAGATCTATAGATGTTTTTACGTTTCAAATTACTGTAACTGTATAATTCAAGAAGGAAGCGTTATGCAGCTTTAGCAATGACCTCTAGATCTGCATTTGGATTTTTTAAAACCTGGATTACCTCGTATAAATCTGGATTTTTTCGGAGGACCTTAGTAAATTTCATTTGTCCTTGATTAAATAATGCTGATGTTGTACCAAAGCCACTGAAGGCAAGAATAAAATATGATCGCTCCGCATATGTATTTGGTTGGGCCATCTTCCGGATATGCGTCAAATACGATAATGGCATTGGATGTATAGTTCGATCGAACGAAGGTAACATATTTATTGCAAATGGATGAAAACGATTCACCGCGATTCCAAATGACTCGGTGTAATAAGTATCCTCCGTCGATGATATACATCGTATTTTCAAAATGTATATTTCCAGATGTTGCTTAAATGCCTTATACATAGTAGATTTAGTACATTTTCGCATGAATCATTGAAAAGGGATAATGAAAAAAAAAGCAAATTTGTAAGGAAATTTTCAAGTTCGTTTTTAAATTCTTTTGCAATGCAGATTCTTTGGAAAATTAATAAAGGATTAATCGCGACAATATCGTCTTCTATCCGCGTGCCTGCATTCATAACACCAAGTGATCTTATTCGGTCATTCCGTTTGAATTTCACAGTATGTATAGAAATTCCTGCCAATGATTTTAGAAATGCCAGAACTACCAATTACTTGACAGTTTTCTTTTCATCTCCGATAACTCCAGTTGACAGCTTATTGACATGATTTTCTTTAATTCTGGAAAAGGTGAATGGTTGCACAACCAATCCAATAGTTTTCTACATCATCATTGTTACGATTAACCAGCGAACTTCTCATTTCGGCATGCTGCTCGGAACTGGAAAAAGCTACATTGCAAAACTTTTCAACTTCATCGCAAATATTGTGCATGGAGGAGATCGATTAATTTATAAGTTAGAACTAAGTCATGTTAAATTACTATTGAATTATCTTTATCTCATTAAACTCCTTGTCATTGCACATCTCTAACTTCATATTTGCTTCCTACTCTTAAAGAGAGTGAGAGATTAATATTTTGTTGTTGTTCTAACATTGCAATCATAGGCTAATCATAATTATTGTAACAATTTCAAAGTTAGTTGGAAAATAGAAGTGAATTAAAGCAGACCGCATTCGGCTGGTCATAGAAAATTAAAATTCGGCTACATTTCTAAAACATTTGTCGACCGTGACAGGACGGTGCGGCCGTTCTGCAAAAATAAATTAAATACTTCGTGTAAAGACGCAACTACTGTGGCCACGGGATTCTTACATCGCTTGGAAGAGTAGCTGCATTATCAACATAAATCGTCTACAGGGAATTGCTGCACAATCAACGTGGTGTTACATCGAAAGCAACAACAATAAATTCATCATTCGAACGCTAGAAGAGATTTGTCGAAATAAGCATCATATACATACATACATACATACATTCATGTACGTATAATCATCATACCAACGACGGCGCTGCTACATACATATCTATGTAGACAGCGGAATTTGGGCAACAACAAATCGTACATCGGAACTGTTATATATGTGTAATTTAAAAATGTACTAACCTACTCTCGTTCACTCATATACTCATTCATATCTTTCACACATACACATACCACACACATATATACCAATTATTATGGATACACAAAGAACGCATTAATAAAGTCAGTCGTAAAGTTACGCTCAAGCAATGCACAACACGCGTCTTTCACTCGGACACCTCAAATACAACAACTGGCGACGAGTATAAAAAAGAAGAAAGGACAGTGAAAAAAACCGTTAATTGTGTAATTCGTGTCGGTAGTTCCGCGTAAAAATATTTTAAACAATTGCTTGATCAACAGCAACAATTTGCAAAGGAATTGTTGGAACAACAACAAAAGTGGATGCAATCAGTTCTCGAACAGAATGTTGCCAATGCTAGTGTTTCAAGCCGCGTCGCGGGTGAATCGACTATTTGTCCTCCTTTCCACAATTTTAATAAAGATACGCAGAATTGGGAGTCATATATGCAAAAGTTGACTCAACATTTTCACGCATATTCAGTTACATGCGCTGAAAAACAAAAAGCATACTTTCTTTCATGGATTGGTGCTGATATTTTCGAACTGCTAAAAAATCTATTTGGCAGTGATAGCTTGCTTGCACACACATACAAGCAATTAATCGATAAACTAACAGAGCATTTCCAGACAAAGCGACATATTGTCGCCGCTCGGTACGAATTTTTTAAAACGGGGATACAATATTCACAGACACATAGAGTGTGGGTAGCCGATCTTCGTGGCATTGCTCGTGAATGTAAGTTTGTGTGTGGTGGTATCGGGTGTTTATCAAGTTATGTTGATGAAATGATACGCGATCAAATAATTGTACACAGGCCATATGACTCAGTGCGCGCTGCTGCTCTTCAAAAATTACAACCAAGTCTTGAAGATTTCCTCATAATTGTACGAGACAATTGTGAAAAGCCAATACCAGTAAATGCAATGCACGCACACAAACATCATAACAAAGAAAAAAAATCGAACGAAATGCAAACACAATCATGCTTAAATCATGTACTGGATGTGGAAACTCTCATGCTAGAGAGAAATGCAAGTTTCGTGACGCTAATTGCCATAGCTGCGGCAAAAAAGGACACATAGGTGTCGTTTGCTTGACTAAGAAAGGCAAATTGTATAGGAACCACAACAAAAGTAGAGAAGGAGAAAACGATCGACACAAAAACAACATCGCGAACACGATGGATTCAGTTGACACAGTGCATATCAACAGTGTGACAGGAACCGTAAAATTCGAATCAAATAAAAACATTATTGATGTCAAACTTTTAAACAAAATAATAACATTTCAAATGGACTCTGGTGCAACGGTTTCGGTGATAAATTCTAAAACATACAAACAATTAAACAGTCCAAAATTAGTAAAATGCAATCGAGTTTTGCATGCGTTCGGGCAAACGCCAATGCCGATATTGGGTGAGTTGCACACTAAAGCAAAGTGCGGAAAGAAACAAAAAGCAATTGTAATAATCGTAGCAAATGTCGAAAATGCAAATAATCTTTTCGGATTGGACTTAATCAAAACATTCGGTTTCGAAATTCAACAAGTATCAAACTTGGTTGATGATTATGCGCCTCAAATAGCTGATTTGTGCTACAGGTACAAAGAAGTGTTTGAACCGACTCTTGGTGTGATAAAAAACTTCAAAGCAAGTGTTTTTCTGAAACCTAATGCCACACCGAAATTCTTTAAAAGCAGACAAATACCTTTCGCTCAATTTTACAAATTTAAAGCAGAAGCAGAACGACTCACAGAAGCAGGTATTTGGAAACCGATTAAATTCAGCAATTGGGCTTCGCCTATTGTACTAGCTCCGAAACAAGATGGATCATTACGAATTTGTGGGGACTTTAAACACGCTGTCAATGCGAAAATTGACATTGAACAGTACCCATTACCAACGAGAGAATCATTAATGCATGTTATCCGTCATGGCAAGCATTTTACAAAAATCGATTTAAAGGATGTGTATTTGCAAATGGAGCTTGACGAAGATTCAAAACAATTGATGGTCGTAAACACACCCCTGGGCTTATTTCACTATCAACGGTTACATTATGGTATTGCCAGCGAACCAGCAATTTTTCAGCGTTATCTAGAACAACTTTTAAACAGCATCGAAGGTTGTGGTAACTATCTTGATGATATTATCATAACAGCATCAAGAGTTGACCAGCACCTTAGCCGTGTTCAGCAAATTTTGGAACTCCTTCAAGAAAACGGCATTAAATGCAGACAAGAAAAATATTTTTTCTTAAAAGATGAAATCGAGTACATAGACCGACGGATAAGTGAGAAAGGTGCTCTTCCTGACAATTCTGGCCTGCAAGCAGTAAAAGAATTAAAGCCTTCTAGAAATATTCAGCAACTAGAAGCTTTCATGGGAAAAGTGAACTATTACTGCAACTTCATTCCCAACTATTCACAGTTAAGCTCCGCTTAATCAACTACGTAGAAAGAACGTACCCTTCAAATGGGTCAACGAGCAGCAACAAGCTTTCTCATCATTAAAATCGCACATCATCAATGCAACAGAATTGGCACATTTAACAAAGAGTTACCACTAGCTCTTGCCACCGATGCATCTTCCTTCGGTATCGGTGTAGTATTGTCACATATTCAGCACGATGGAAGCGAAAAGCCAATCGCTTTTGCATCAAAAATTCTTGACAAGCATCAAGTCAACTATAGTTAAAGTGAAACGATTTCACCAATATCTATACGGTAGAAAATTCGTGCTCATATCCGACCACAACCCACTTGTAACTATTTTCAATCCAAGCAAACACTTATCATTGATGACATCACATAGGTTACAACGTTGGGCAGTAATACTAATGGCGTACAACTTTGATTTTAAATATCGCACGACAACCGCTCATGGCAACGCTGATGCATTATCACGCGTACCTTTAGACACAGATGAAAACTTCTACAAAGAGGAAGCATGTCACAACATCACTGAATATTTTTGGTGAATGATTGTGTTTGCATTTCGTTCGATTTTTTTTTTCTTTATTATGATGTTTGTGTGCGTGCATCGCATTTACTGGTATTGGCTTTTCACAATTGTCTTTTATTAAGTCAACTGTTGCATATATGACTCCCAAGGAGGACTAATAGTCGATTCACCCGCGACGCGGCTTGAAACACTACCATTGGCAATATTCTGTTCGAGAACTTATTACATCCACCTTTGTTGTTGGTCCAACAATTCCTTTGAAAATTGTTGCTGTTGATCAAGCAATTGTTTAAAATATTTTCGTTGATCGGCATCTTTATGCTTTTACGCGGAACTACCGACACGAATTACACAATTAACGGTTTTTTTTCACTCTCCTTTCTTCTTTTTTATACTCGTCGCCATTTGTTGTATTTGAGGTGTCCGAGTGAATGACGCGTGTTGTGCATTGCTTGAGCGTAACTTTACGACTGACTTTATTAATGCGTCCTTTGTGTATCTATAATAATTGGTATATATGTGTGTGGTATGTATATGTGTGAAAGATATGAATGAGAGTTATATATGTGTATTTTTAAATTACACATATATAACAGAAACTATCAACGATTCGTATTAAAGCTTCGGTTCCAATGAAGTTAACGATTGCTTTTATTTTTTATTATTTGTTGGACATTCTCTTAAACTAATAGTAATTTTTTTTCTAATCTTAAAGTCTAGTTACTACTACGCCACCGGTTGGAGGCTTTTGCTGTTTCGGGGGCCTAAAAGAGATGCAACACATCATTAGAATTACCTTTGGGCAAGTGTCTCCTTTGTGCGTGAATGTAAGGCGCTTTCTTTTTTGCTCATTGGGTTTTATACGCCAGTTGCCCAGTCACTCTTCCAGATAATTGACGTGGACTACTAGTAATCTAGTTGCTTTTACTGAGCATCAACATCTGGATAGGATAGCTACTGTATATCATCGCCAAAAATTTACGTTGTTAGTCTCTGATCTGTTGGTTCATCTGAAGTGTACAGAACTTTGGATGGATAACGTAACATTGTGGTTAATTGGCTTATACTGTGGTTATACTGGCTTTAATTTCTGACACTTGTGTTAAGAAATCATTATGCCTTACTGTAAGTACTTTTTACAAGATTCAATAACCTTGTGTGCATTTTATATTCATTTCCGGCAAGAAATATACGATCGAACTTTTGAGCAGCATCGATGAATTTTGCAGAACAATATTCACGGTGTTCAAACACAGTATCACAAGTTTAGTTGCTCAATAGTACCTTGCATTGTTAAATACGTAACGTGAAAAATACCGTTCGAAAAATAAGCTTTGTCATGCTTGAAACGTGATCCACAAAAATCAAGCGCGAATCGGTCTAACCGTGCTTTATACTTATGTACTTGAGAATTGGTATACAATACAAGGTAAAATTTAAATTGCTAAAGAAGCGAACAAAATAATGTGGAGATTGCACCGTGCTCTCTCCAATTTGTTCTCCTTGCTGCATTACTTTTGTTTTTCTTTCTTTATGTGGTTTTTTCTTAAATGTTTAGCTCGTAAGAGCACGACAGAGAGTATTTTGTTCTCTATTCTTCGAACTGAAAAGAAAGTAACCTAAATTAACAAAGAAGAGAGAAGCTAGGCGTTATAAGCATTTTATATCATTCGCACACAGTGTTAAATGGTATTATCAGTTGTTCTGAAAATTTGTAACAGATTAAAGGAGGCATCGTAGACCCCATAAAGTATATATGTATATTCTTGATCATATAGCTATGTTCGTCCGTCTGACCGTCTGTTCGTCTGTACGTTGTTGCGCATTTTTTGGGGACCAATTTTATACATATACAAGTGGCTGTGTCCCTCCTTTTTTGCTTGCACTCAGGAATACGTTCAGAGAGGAACTTGTTAATTGAAAGAAGAACATTGTAAGTACTTTTCATGCCCATATTGTAATAAAAATTTTTACAATTTTATCATTTAAAATTTTGTTTTCAGTTTGGAAGTTTCTCAAACAATGTTTTATACAAAGGAAAGTACGTCCCAAACAAGGTGAACATTTGAATTCACATTTTTGGTGCATAAAAGTTTGCAAAGTTATTACTATGTATTAAGGAAAAATATTATTTTAAACACTCATTTTATTTTACATTTGTTTTTCATATTGAACTCTTTACTCAATGGGACTGATATTATCGTGGAAGTTATGACGTAGCTGCGAAAAACGGATTTATTATTTATTTTAATAGGAATGTAATTAAACATATTCAATCCCAAAGCATTCAAAACAAAAACAAGAAAAAACGTTAACTTCGGTTCAACCGAATCTCTAATACATAAACACTAATTCATTGTCTTGTAAAACAAAAACATGGGTGTCGGGTTTTTATAGAGGTTACCCCAAAAAGTGGGCGGGGCACGCCCGTTAGTATATGAGTGTAAAGCATCCACCATATCGAAGTTCAGGCTGATGTTGGCTTAAATAAAGAAGTTTTTCATAAACCAGCACAAAAATATGCGGTCAATTTGTATCGCGCCTACTCAAAAAGTGGGCAGAACACGCCCATTAGTAAAGCGGCTATCCATAAGAAACCACCATATCAAAGCGTACAAAAGCACAAAAACGTTCGTCCATTAAAATCCAGTTGGTATTGAGTGCAATAAAAAAGAATTTCATAAAAAAACAAAAGTCTGTGCGTATGGTAGTGGTGTGTTTGGGGGCTACACTAAAAAATGGGAGTGGCATGTACATATGGAAACTCTATTTGACTGCAATAAAAATGAAAAAAGTCCTAAAGTTCTTGAAAAGATACCAAAGTAATCGTAAAGATAAAATACCAAAGTAAATTCAAAAGATACCAAAGTAAATTCAAAAGATACCAAAGTAATCTTAAATTAACTTGCTTTTCAACTTAAAAAATGTGTTTGAAATGAGAACATCGTGCTTGAAGTGAAAAAATAAAAAGGTTTAATAGGCAGTCTAGCCTGTGTGACTCCGCCTGTGTCCGGACTTCGGGATTATTACTATGATAAACTTTTTCCTGATTCGGGAAATGTTCACATTTCAACACTGCATTAAAGAGTTTTGTAGAAGCGGGGCTGGTGAGTTCAATGCGAAATGAGAGGTATAGGACAGGGCTGCTAACAAAAGGCATACTGTGACATCTATTATAGTTGGCGTGCAAATGCAAAGTAGGATGCGGTCTCGTGGTTGGTAGGAAACTAAGCCGTCTTGCCTCCAGTTCCATACCTGTAAGTAATGCAACAATAGGCAGGTTTGTGCACACGCTCCGACGGAAGTCGAAGACAATACGGGCAAACATGAACTCTACGACCTTCTCGAACGTCTTTACGTGTTTGGCGATTTCAACGTCGAAATTGGGAAGGAAGGAAACTTTGTTCAAACAGTAAGAAAATTTTGGCTTCACGGCAGTGAATAGATGCTTGCTGACAGCTGCTATTTTGGGCTCATCAAGCAAATTAGAAGTAGAGCCGCATATCGAAGGATGTAGATAAAAATATATAAGACACTGCTGTATGACTCAGAAACATGATCGCTGACACCAACGGATACAGCGCCTTTGGGAGTGCTCGCGAGCAAGATTCTTCATAAGATATTTGGTCCTCTTAGAGTTGACGTCGAGTTTAGGAACATACGAGTCCTCGAGCTGTATGAGCATAGTCCATCGGATACACTGAGCTGTTCATAGCACCCGGATGCACCCCGAAGCTCCAGCACGTCGTCGGAGTTTACGATGGCATGATCAGGATGACCTGAAGTAGCTTTTTACTGCCGGCGCTCACAAAATTATACCGAATGGTGCGCTTTCCTACGTGCGGCATTGACCAATATGCGGTTGTTAGTAAGTGTGCAAGTTGCTGTGTACGTATTTTGCAATATTTAAGCCAGTTTGTTTCGTATGTAGATAGTTTCATTTTCCCTCCTCTGACTACTTGGTCTAAAGTTAACAGGCTGGCGAAATATTAAATCAGATTGTAAAACAAAAACGTGGGGGAGGGGGTTTAAATAGGGGCACCCCAAAAAGTGGGCGGTACACTCTTGCAAGTAAATGTGTACGAAGCTACGATCTGTAACCATATCGAATTTCAAGTTTTTCATACAAATGTTTCAAATGTACAAGCTTTTCATACAAATGGCAAGTCAATCTTAATACTCTATTAAACTGCAATAAAGGAAGTGTATGTGCCAATTTGTAACTGGATAGCATAAAAATTGCTCCCCAAAAAATATCTATACATTTTATGGGGTCTACGATGTCTTCTTTAATGTGTTACAAACTTTCAGACAAACTGATAATACTATTGAACACTATCTGGGGTGTCACAGAAATCTCTTTCACCCCAATTCCGACCTAAATCAATTTCGTAGGTGTTACAGAAATCTATTTTAGCCCGTTTGAAATCTTCATCCTTTTGCTAGGTGAAATTTTTGATTGCATATAAAAACTCTTCAAATCATAAGGTAAAAGCTTGTTTATGTGCTACTTTAATGTATTTTCTTCATAACTGTGTCTTAGGATTTAAACGTTTAGCACATTTTATTATTTAATTTAATATATAAATGTGTATTTATTTTCTGAAAACCGACCAGGTCGGTTTACGCAACTTCAAACAACAATGACAGCCGATAATTTTGTGAAAAAAAACGGACTAAAAATTTAGCTAAACGACAGAGTTGCCAATGAATTTGCCTTTTTTTGTCAACATAAATTATAATTTTGTTTTGGGTATTTTTCAAAATCAATATATTGATAAATTATATAATTCAGATTCGTTAAAACAAATGTAAGACTTCACAATATATTTGAAGTATAGCCTGCAAAATATTTTTTTTATCTATGACAACTCTAAACATGGCTGTGCACTAAACACAACTTTGTCCGAATTTATATCTGAAAAACGAAATCTGGCAGATTTCTGTGACACCTCCGATAGTGTGAAATGGTATTATCAGTTTGTCTGAAAGGTTGTAACGCATTAAAGGAGGCATCGAAGGCCCCATAAGGTATATATATTTTTGATCAGCTCGACGAGACGAGTCGATCTAGCTATGTCCGTCTGTATTTTGTTGCCCATTTTTTGGGGACAACTTTTTATGCTATCCAGTTGAAAATTGTCACATATTCTTCTTTTTATTGCAGTTTAATAGAGTATCAAGATTGACTAGCCACGCCAACTTTTTATGGACAACCGCTTAACATACATAGACTAACGGGCGTATCTTGTCGATACGGTGGCATCTTATAGAATGGTCGCTTTATACACATCTACAAGTAGGCGTCCACTTTTTGGGGTAGCCCATATTTAATCCACCAACATTTATGTTTTGCAATATGATTTAAAATTTCGTGTGAATGGTATTAGTGCTTCGGTTCAACCGAAGTTAAGGTTTTTTCTTGCTTTTTTATTTGTTTTTTGCTTTTCGATGCTTTTCGATGTAAGGTGTTGCAATCGCTGTTACACAAATTTAACACTATCAGACTATTACATACATTTCATTGGCTGATGAAGGTATGGGCTTTTAACTTTATGCCTTCAATTGAAACAAAAGCAAAACGAATATCATCGAAAAGGTACCGTATTCAGTTTAAACTCAATCTTCTATTTTAAGAAAAATATTTTAAGAATGTTTGTGAAAGGTACATATTTGTATGTACATACAAGTATACATATGTTTACAAATACAGCCCACGTGTACATTCAAATCGCATTTATTTTCCGATGAAGAGTTGTAAAAATTTATTGTATGAAAATCGTTGTTGTTGGGTTTGGCGGCCATGGTGGAACCATCAAACTCAAGGCATTGAAGGTTTAACCCTATGGTTACAAAAAAAAAAAAAAAAAACCAAAAGAAATATATTATGTAGTAATATCCAAACTCTTGGAACATTTGCAATTTAATAATATCATTGTCGACCAATTCTTTGCCAACTTAAATGTTGTTCTTTTCGAAACATCATTTATGACGCAAACTATTAACTGAATTAGGTATATTTAATCCAGACAAATTTGATTTTCCTGTAGGTGAGTTAGAAGACTATGAAAGAGAGGATGTGAAGACAATCAAGGGACCATGGGTCTTTTACCAAAACAATTTAAGTCGCACGCAGCAAACATCGCTCTTATATAAATTATAATAAATTTATAAAAAAATGTTTTCAACATAAAATTTTATAGTGAAGCAAATACGGTAATTGACTATCTATGTATCTATTGGTAAGATACTTTTATTTAAGGAACGGTGTTAAGGGCGACTGCGCTATTTTTCTAGAAAATATGTTAAAAACTTTTGAAAAGTTAAATATTTCTTTATTTTGCTCGCTTTAGTACATTATTAAAGCTTGTATTTGAAATTAGTTCATCAAAAAGTTACTGTTTTCCAAATTGCTCAACAATTTGTTTTCGTACATTTTCAATTTCTTTTTTAAATGTTGTCCGTTTATTTGAACTAAATATAAGTTTAGAATCTCCTCTTTACTATTTTTCAAATTACTGTCTCTCCCCTACGTATGTATATGGATTACATTTATGAGAGTGGACTCTAAATATACAATCTATTATACAATCTATTTTCGCATGGAGAAAACTTCGGTTGCATTAAATGTTACGTTTTATGCAGATAAAAGTTTTATACTTTCCATACACTTTTTATATTATATTAATTTTGGTACGAAGTTTGTAGCAGTCAAGAGGAGCCGTCATAAAGTATATTCAATGTATATACAGATACTTATGTACTTATATATATATATATATATATATATATATATATATATATATATATATATATATATATATATATATATATATATATATATATATATATATATATATATATATATATATATATATATATATATATATATATATATATATATATATATATATATATATATATATATATATATATATATATATATATTATATATATATATATATATATATATATATATATATATATATATATATATATATATATATATATATATATATATATATATATATATATATTGATCAGCTTGAAAATCGAGTCATGTCATGTCCGTCATAAGTATATGGAGTACTCCCTCAGTTTTCGATTTTATGAAACGGGATATGGAGACTCCTTGGGGCCGGATCGATCAGGATCGCCAAGTCAATATGTCACTTTTCGGGGTAGCCCCATACAAATTCACCGCCAACTTTGACTTTTTCCATTAAAAACTTTTCTATTACAGTCAATATCAACTTGTATAGATGCTTAAAACCTGGATACTTGAAGGTCTCACCACCCATTTTATGGTTTCGATGTGGTAATTTCTTCTTAAGCTGATCGCATGATACACTGAATGGAAAAGCGATTCGTATCAAAAGAATTAAAGCTTCGGTTATACCGCAGTCAACGTTTTCTCTTACTTTAAACAAAAAACAATTTTATTGGTATGAGAATAAAATTTGTAATACGGAAAATTCCCAAACATACCTCATTATTGATTTATGATTCATGAAGCAAAAGTTATGATGTAGCGTTCAATTGTGGTTACATGCATAGATTTCTATTTTAACTACAATAAAAAGAAGCCTGTATTTGAAAGCAAATGATTTCTTTTAAACACTAATACACTAAACAATAAACAGTTTAAAGTCAACTTTATCTTAAAAAGTGGATACCAAGTCGATTTTCGTACTAATAAAAATTTTGTATTATGTTTTTCGAAATGTCGATATTCAATTTAGTAATGAGTGAAGCTGCTACAAAAATTTTTTTATTTAATCTTCAATTGATTTAATTGTGAAAACAAAAACTGCCTTCTTGTTTTTAAATTAGAATTCACATACTTTTTTATATATTCAGCTCTAAAATGTTAATTGGTACTATATGAATTTAGAGTCGACTCTAAATCTGTAGCTGATACTAACCAATTATTAGTAAAGCGCAAAATAATATTTTGAAAGTTGGTAAAGATACTTTTATAGCCATATAAAGTCATTAATTAAAAAAAAAAAAAAATAATTGTTTTGAAATTGGTCTACTACATACAATAGGTGTTGTACTAATCGACATCTCAACTGTCTAGCGGTGTGGCTAACATTACAGACGAACTGCGTTCAAACCCGGTCGATTCAAGATTTCTTAAAATTTTAATTATATCTTTCTAATTATTTCATTTGCAACCGTCAAAAAGTTGAAATTCATGCCTAATACTAATTAAAAATTGTTAAATTTAAGCAACCGATGAAAATAATAGGTCAACCATATGATTATATGGTACTTATTGCTTTACATTTTTAAACGCCTTAAAATTAGATATACATTTTAAGAGCAGAGACAGCCTTAAAAGGCAAGGAGATTCCTTCCACATCGAAGTCAGTCAAAGCATATACCTCCAGCTTAAGCTCTTATCCCGAACTCTAAGTAGGCATCATTAATCGGAGCGACCCAGAAGGAGAGCTCACAAATGAAAACTGGCTAATTTTGGAGATCATCTTGCAGACCACCGATGATGTCATGTTTCGGATAAAGGACACATTTTTAGCCGAATTTAATGGTGAGGGAAAAGGAATGATAATAACCTATACTGCCTTCTTGTTTTTAAATTAGACCTGACCTCCGTCTACCTACAGTATAATGAAGAAGACCCATCATCGAAATCATCACATCTCTCATTAAGCAAGCGCTTCGATAAATGTTACGTTAATGCCCACCAGTCCCTATGGGGGACCAAGGATAATAATAAGTGAAGAGAAGCACTGTTCGAATTCCTTTTGTTCACAAATCTTCTTGTATCTTCTTGTATACAACCCTACCTTCCGCAATAAGAACCGTATAGAGGTTATTGACATAACTTTAGCGACGAACAGTGATTCCTTATGCATCGAGAACTAGCACGTACTCAGCGAGTGTTCTTTTTCTTATCACTACAGGATACGGTATGACGTCAAATGGCACAGGAAGAAACCTGCATCTTATAGAAATGAAAAGAAAGCGGGACTGGGAGTAGTTCTTCAAGATCGTCAGATAGGCACTGCCCAACCCACCGGAAGTCCGGAAGTAGAACTACTGTAACCTGACACGTTTGAAAATTCCTCCCAAACTCTTTTTAAATCCTGCCCAATCAGTTGGCTATCAAAGTCCACCCGCAAAGACGACTGGGACGCCTATCATCTAAGAAGTTCAACGAGCATGTAGGAAGGGAAAAAGAGACACCTGGATTATCTTTTGCGATGATCACATATGAAGCATCCAGTCTTCGACAAGTGTTAGCATAAGATCCAGCCAGGCAGGTCTACTATGTAGCTTAGACGGTACGTATGCAGATAACCTTCTCATGGAATCTCGCTTTAAGGGATGCCTAAAAAGCTGACTCCGAAGGTGTCTCTCCAAGTCCTCCTGGGGAGGACTTGGAGAGAAGCGTGATATTGGTTAACAGAAGAAAGGATTATCTGGGTTATGAGGTTATTCCAATTCTACAAAACTCTAGGACCGGATGATATTCTGTAGATCATGCTCCAAGCAGTGTCTCAGTACCTCTTGGACCGTGGCTACTTCAAATCATCTGACAGGATACGTACCGAAGAGCTGGAGAGAAGTGAGGGCGGTCCTTATTCCCATTGCTGGTTAGATTACCCACTGACTTTGGGCCCATAAATCTCTCATCGTTTATACTGTAAACTTTAGAGCGACTTTCGGACCTTTAGAAATAAGCTAAACTCAAAAGTGGCTTCCAACAAGCCTGATTTGAGGGTAGATTAGTTGAGACCGCACTGCATGAAGTGGTTAGCAGCATTTATAAGACCTTGCATTAGAAGAAATATTCGTAAGTAGCATTCCTCGATATCGAGGGAGACTTCAACAATGTCAGGAACGATTCGATATCGGTTTCGCCTGCCAAAATCGGCTCACAAACCTAAGGAGGCGGGACGATCTTTCTACATAGACATATCGAAGATGAATGACGACACATGGGCCGGCGTATTTGGTACTGGTACCGCAACATTTATACCGCCTATCCGACTGGTGCAGCGTATTCTATACAGATATCTAGGCATCCTGGCAGTTGACTAAAATGATTAGGTGTAATCCTAAAGTAACATATCAACTTCCGTCGGCAGTCAGGCTACAATAAAGCTCTGTCTTCGCACACCACAAAAAGCTAACTTATCCGGAGCACGGTGGCAGCCCTAAATTTAAGCACAAAATTTAACTCATTTGGATTCCTGGCCATTCTGGTATGGCAGGTAACGGGTTAATGAACGAGTATGCCAAGAATAGGTCAGCACTGCCAGCGACATTTTCAAGGGATCCTCACAGGATTAACTAGGACCACTAGATAATCAGCGGGTATATAGTGGGCGACTGAGTTCCTACACTTAAGAACAGGATCACAATGTTGCCTGGAGTCCTAACGGGGCACTGCACCAGTGGCCATATGACTAAATAGATGCATGTCACAAATCAGGACTTCTGTCATAACTGTGGCGATGCCGAGGAGATGGAAAGTATTCAACACCTCCTATGTGACTGCCCTGCTCTTATAATAAAACTCTCCCGATTTCTCGGCAACCATTCTTTACAGACCAATAAAGTTTGCAAACCTGCCACTGGAGGATCTGGTACGTTTACCTATACGGGATGGTTTCAAAGGCGCAGACGGTCAAACGCAGCCAACTGATATACCTTCCGCTAATTTAAAACCCAAGACAATATACATCAACCGAATGGTCTCGGGGTGAATTGCGACGAGTGGCCGGATTAACTTAACCTAACTGCGCGTGTTTTACTTGCCATATATTTTTCGTAGTAGGCCTTGACTTGCCCCTAAATTTATCTTTCTACAAACTAGATTACAAAGTATCTTTTTCTAGGCAGAGAACTTTTCCCCCAGACAGACATACGGACGAACGGACATGGCTAGATTGACTTGTAATGTTGCACTGATCAGGAAAATATTGTATATACATATACAATATACCCTGTTCCAAATATTTTTTGTAGATGGTATAAAAACGCTTAAGCCCTATGGATATGACATATCTTGCTCAAGATTTCAGTTAACATTTTTTAATTTTGAAGAAAGATTCAAAAGTCAATTTCATAAAATTGATAAACATATGCAAGAAATTTTCTAGTTTGAATTAGAAATTAGCACGGGACGGGAATCCCGGGCTAATTCCTCGGGATCGGGAAATTTTTTACAATTTGCTGGTTTTCTCGACTATCCCGAAACTCCCGCCGGTCCCGAAAATTTCGCTCGGGACCCGAAATTGCTCTCGGGACTCAAAAATATAATATTATTTTAATATGTAATTATTTTAATTAGATGTACCTGTGCATACACAATAACAAATAGTACTTTTGTGCGTATAAACAAGCAAAATAGCACTTTTATATTTGCATTGCGGTATTTTCATTTTTTGTTTTAAAAGATAGTACTTTTTGCATTGGAAATGTAATTCTGCATTTTTTTCAAAGATCTTGAAATTCGGTCACACATAATAGCGATAATGGCGAGTGCAGAGAAAAAAAGAGTGAAATTGAAAATAAAATAAATCAAAAAGACAGAAATATAAAAATTAAGCCATCCACATCAAAATCTGAGATTTGGAAAAACTTAAATATCGTGGAATTCAATGAAAACCTTGTTGATTTTGTGTATTGCACGACATCCAACACATAAATATAATATAGTTGATAACAATATTTAATTATAATAGTATTTGGATAATTGGATTACAATACTTTAAGTATGTTTAGATTAACAATTAATTAAATATCTTGAAAACTGAACTACTGCTACTTGTATACTTGTATAAAGTATACAAAAAAAAAAATAAGTAATTGTTATTAGCGACCTATATAATGTATGTACGAGTATATGTGAGGGTATGCCAAAACCCATCATCAATCGGATTGGCCGTACATTGCTGATGATTGTTTTTTAATTGAAAAAAATAAAAAATATTTCCCAATGTAAAATGACCTTGAGCCAGTTAAAAATCATATATAAAAAAAATTATGTAGAAATAAATTCGGGCGGTAGTCGGGACCCGCTGGATAATATGTTAATCTTCGGGACGGGCAGAATCGGGAAAGACATTTTTTTTTTTTTGGAGGCGGGCGGGATCGGGACAAATTTTTTATCCCGCGCCATATCTAGTCTGAATAGGCCTTCAGTGCTTACTTAAGTGTAATAGAGCCATACTGTGGAAAATTATCTAGTTGTAATTGTTATTTCCTATATTGTTTAACTTAATTAATTTATGTTTTTGGTTTCAAATTGGCGCCTTTCAATCATAAATTCCCTCAAAATCTTTTCGGCGCATCCGCTTTAATTTGACGCAATTTTTAATTACATCAGCCATTGGAAATGTGTGCCCGTAGTCCATAACTCATTTATATTTATGAATAATTTATAAACATAATTATCGCTTCACAACTATGTAGCGAAAACATAATTAAACGTTAAAAGGCATTTGAAAACAAATAAAATTTGTGTACATTTGGCAATTATTTTCTTTTTTATTTATTAAACTGTTTCAATTCCAATGAAATGCCGATTTGAGCTGTACAAAATTTTATGAAGTTGATTGAATATCTCAAATGCTGGAGTACATTTAAACTTGTCTAGCCCTTGTTGTAGAAAATAAAAATTTGGGTACAAGAGCTGTCTCCAAACTAATCGGGCTTGGTGCTACCTTCTGCAAATATGTCATGTCTATAATCTTGATCGTATGCTTGGTTACAAATTGATTTGTCTCTATCCTGCGGGGAGAAAATTATTAACAGTGAACAAGTTAGTGGACCGAATCGATACCATCAAGTACTTCACTATCCAAAAAATAGGAGGCTACTGCACGCCAGTGCATTGGAGGACATCTATTTTACGTTCACTATGCCAACATTTACTGCATAGTTGTAAAAATTTAAATGAAAAAAGCTACAATAACAGTAAACTTGTCTTTAGTAAGCTGAAGAAATTTAAAAAAAAGCTATGCTCAAACAAAAGCTTCCTCAAATCTTTAACTGAAAATTCTACCCATCATACCCTTCATATCCACAACTCAGAAGCAACATCAACAATTTCAATTCAGGCCTTTTCCGGTTAGCGCTCTTCTTTTACGATTTCATATTCGTAAGTTTTACGATCAAAGTGTGTCTTGCTAGTTGTACAGCACTGAAAGCTGGTGTTAAAAACTTAAAAACATAAAATAACTTTTTATACCTTGTACCCAACGGGACAGGGGTATAATGATTTTGTAGGAATGTATGTAACAAATCTTCGGGGTTATAAGAACCGCCCAGTTTTGTGATTTTGTATGAAAAACTTTTTTATTACTATCTAGATCAAGTCTCATTATGGATAAATGCTTCACATAAGGGCGTGTCCCACCTTACTTTTAGGGGTAGCACTCATTCAAACACACACACTTTAATATGAAAAATTTTTCATTACCGCCATTATCAACTCGAATATGAATATGGACAGACGCTTCGCAAAAATATCAATGGATGGGTCCAGCCCAATCTTAGGAGCAGCTTTCATACAAACCCACCGTATTTTTGTATGAAGAACTTTTTTATTACAGTCAATATCATCTTTAACATGTATGTGATAGTTTCTTAGACACTCCCTTTATATGAATATCCATGGGCATTTTCCGCTCTACTATAAAAGGTAGGCCCACACGGACTTGCAGCCCAATTTTGTGCTTTCGTATGAAAATAGTCAATTTATATCAAAGGGAATTTATTGACTCAACATTTTATGAAGTTTAATGTGACTTTTCGAGTTCGACCTATCCGCATGGAAAGACAATAGGGAATAAGAAACGACGCTGCAGAACGTGGCCTTAAATTTATTTATCGTCATGCCATCGTAAGCGCGGACTTCCTCTCTAACGCTATGCATCAATTAGGTTCATATTTTAGCCGTAAACTTTTAGCGCTTCGGTGTTAATTTGGGTAAGATGACCAGACCACTGAACCGCTTGAATCTTATGAGCTGGACTATGTTAACTTCATTATACAGCTCATACAGTGGTTCGTAGGGATCCTAAACTCGTCGCCAACACTAATAGTGCCAAAAATTATACGAAGAATCTTTCTCTCGAACTCTACAAAAGACGCTATAGCCGATGTTGTCAGGGTCATTCCAAGCTTATCTTTTTAGTTTATTGTTTGTCATTTACAATAATGGATGATTTAACTACCAAAACATGTTAAAACTGTTAAAACCTATTAAAAAAGAAGTGATGTTACGTAGCATTTGGAGCTCTGAAAGCCCTACAAAATTTGAAAAGAGGTCTTTAAACATAGCATCTAGGCGTCCTCGGGTCGTATTTATTCGAAAATGACGCTGGATGGATGGTTACTGTCAATGCAGAGCGGTATGGTTGTATGATAACCGCTTTTTTTTGCCAGCAATTGAAGATGACGACTTGGAAGAAGAAGGCGACAAAACAAGACTAAATTTGCGATACAAATTGGGCATCGAGATTATGCGATTTGACGCCGTTTGACTTTTTGATATGCGAAATACCGTGTTTATGTAGATAATCCTCAAACTTTAGAGAACTTAAAAACCAACATCTATCAAGTTTTTTTCTTCGAAAATTACATCAAGAAGATCAACTGTTGCAATAGATCCATCGGCGATTATTTACATTATAAAATGTACGAGTTATTTACGTTTAGAAATAGCTATGGACAGTTTTGCGACTTTGCTCGTATTTTCATTTTTCGTCTATGAAAAGCTGCTCGATATTTATATAGATAATAATCGAAAGGCTACCGCTGTTTCGAGTTGGATTTTTGAACAACTGAACACATACAGTTTAAGCACGGCGAAAAAGGATGAAATAAATAATAAAGTAAGGAGCTTTTACCTACTCATCCAAAAATATTTAGCAAAATACGACAGCAGTATGAGCAAATTTAAGAAAAAGCATAACAAATGGCTTTTGTTCAAAATGGCACCGTTTGAATATGTAAATGCAGGACCCCGTCTGAAGAGAAAATTGGCACCCGACATAGCTTAGTAGATGTGTAAGATGCCACCATATCGAATTTCAAGTTGATATTGACGTTTTCCATACAAATGCATAAAAGTGAACTGTGGGTTTATATGGAACTACCTAAAAATGTTGGCGGGACACGCCCATTTGTACATTAAATCGGAGCGGTTGTCTACCAAAATCCACCAAATACAGTTTCAAGCTAATATTAATTTAAATGAAAAATTTATATGGGGGCTACCCCAAAAAGTGGGCGGGCCACGCCCATTAGTCTATGTATGTTAGGCACGATATCGCATTTAAACCTTGTACTGGCTGTAATAAAGAAGTTTTCATACAAAAAGTCAAAGGTGGGCAGCAACCCCAACCAGTGAACGAGTTCACCCACTATTGCATATGTTTAGCATCCGTCCACTAAAAGTTACCATATCAATTATTAAGTTGATATTGACTACAATAAAAAAGTTTTTCTTACAAAAAGTCGAAAGTGGGCGGTGGGTTTGTATGGGGGCTACCCCAAAAAGTTGTCGTGGCTGGTCAATCTTCATACTCTATTAAACTACAAAAAAAGAAATGTACGAGTATGTGCAAAATTTCAACTGAAAAATTATATGAATGTATGCTAGCATAATGGATTACGGTTGAAAAATCGATAGAAGCGATTGTATCTTATATAGGCGGTAAGAGTAGGCGTGGTCAGATCGGTATGAAATTAAAATATATTTTCATGTACATCGATACAGTCGCGACCGAACTCTCGTCGAGTGCAAACGTCAAACTATTAAGCGGACCACGCTCAACACAAGATGAGCATTCACATTTAGATTACGGTGAACCGTTATCTGGTTTACCGTTGGTTTCGTGCGCGCGCGCGCACCGTAATCGTAGTGTGCTGCGATTGATCGATTCAATAGCGCCATTACTTCGGCCTGCTCTGATTGGCCAGACAGTGATAAGAGATTCTCAAAAATAACAGCTGCATCGAGAATTCAAGAAAATCACCAACGGAGCATATTCCCCCTGCCCCCTCCCCCTGTTGCAGGCATGGAGGGAATTACAAGCACGTAGACTGCCCAATAAGAGAAGAAACCCAAATAGCCCAAAAAAAAACTGGAAATAGGAAAAACCCGAATACCACCGTTCCTTCATCCAGCAGCAGCGAAACATCAGATACTTATGACACCGATTCCTCAGGAGCTGAGCTAGGAGAAATGATTACACAGCGAAAACACACCAATCAACTCCCAACCTCGTCGAAAGGTCAGAAGATGATGTGATGAAAAAGCCAAAAAAAAGCCAACCTTCTCCAAAAATTTCAGAAGTTGGTCTGAATACGTAGACAATAACAATCGCTTCGCCGCTCTAGCCGAACGTGACACGACAAACAAGAAGAAAAGCGCTAACTCACGCACACGGAAAGATCCCACAACATCTCTAGCCGAGTTACCAGCGCCACCTATCGACAAAACGCCGCCTAAACCTAAAGCGGCACCTATTTTCATATCACACGTTTATGACATCACGCAACTCCTGAAAGAGGTCGCTACAGTAATGGACGACAACTTTACTCACAAGACGGAAAAGAACAACAGAGTTCGAATTGATCCGCAAAACCAAGCTGCGTATCTGTTGCTGGTGAATCACCTCATGGCAACAAACAAGCGATTCATCACGTTCCAGTCAAAGGACGAGAGAGCCTATAGGATAGTAATAAAAGGACTACATTTTTCAACTCCTCCCGAGGACAAAGTGGAAGCCCTACAAGCTGAAGGACACAAAGTAAGCGACCTCACCAACGCCTGGCAACGAGGCACACGCCTGCCAATGCCTCTCTTCTTCGTCAATTTAGAACCAGCCAAAAACAACATGGAAGTCTACTACATCAAACGACTATGCAAGGCAGTCATATGGATAGAGCCCCCTAAAAGATTTAATGATGTTCCGCAATGCCACCGATGCCAACGTTTCGGTCACAGCAAAAAATATTCAAATATGCCGTTTGTGTGTGTGAAATGTGGAGATGGCCACAGCACCGCCGAGTGCGTAAAACCCAAAGACGTAAAACAATTTTGCTGTAATTGTCATGAAAAACATGCTGGAGCACATGTCATTCATGATGCAGGTGGTGCAAACCTTAATTTCAACCCTTTGCAAATATGCCTCCGCATAATGCTGTGGAAGGCTAACAGTCTACAGAAAAGTAGGCCAGAAGTGGAATTATAATAATGGTTTCAGAGACTCACTTTTCAACTCGGAACTACTTCAAAATCAAAGGGTACGACATCATCGCTGCTAACCATCCTGACGGCAGAGCCCGTGGCGGCGCTGTCATCAAAATAAAAAGCGGAATTAGCGGAATT
Source organism: Leucophenga montana (assembly GCA_035044765.1). NCBI lineage: Eukaryota > Metazoa > Arthropoda > Insecta > Diptera > Drosophilidae > Leucophenga > Leucophenga montana. The sequence goes on from JAWNNQ010001561.1 coordinate 25,640, forward strand.
AGAGAGCCCTACTGGAAACTTAAAGCTACCAGCAGCACACATGCCTCCAAGGCACAACATCACTTGTCTAGGCAACAAATGCTTAATTGGAGGCGACTTCAATGCGAAGAACACTTGGCGGGGCTCCCGTCTCACAACAACCAAAGGTCGCGCCCTCCTGAAGAGCATTGTAAAGGGAAACTACAAAATCCACTCATCAGGAGAACCAACATACTGGCTCACAGATCCCATGAAAATTCCGGACCTCCTGGACTTTGCACAAGCTGTTTTGATCTATGCTCTGATCACACTAGTATAGTCATCAATATTAACATGCCAGTCAACATGGACACTCGAGAAACACTGTTCACCAAGCGTACAAATCTGATCCAGTACCGCAACTGGATTGAGCAGCGGGTGTACCCAAATATGGAGTTCTACTCCGACCAGGACATCGACGACACCATTGATAGACTGACAAATATCATCAGTGAAGCTGCAGATTCGGAAACGAGAGGTCAGAAACCAAGATCATCAAGGCCGGCTTACCACAGGGTAGTGTTTTGTATACCATCTTCACCGCGGACATGCCAATCATAAGTAACCCCAACACACTCGTAGCAACCTACGCTGATGACACCGCCTTTCTTACATCATCTCATGATTCCCACACAGCGACGGAAGCCCTCCAAAGCCAGCTGAACCACCTGGAACCCTGGCTTAACAGATAGAACATAGTATAAACACGGAAAAATCCACGCATGTAACATTATCGCTTTGCCGTGGAAACTGCCCAACTACTCTCAACAATCAACAAATTCCTCACACCAGCGAGGTGAAATACCTCGGGCTAACGCTAGATAGAACGCTTATTTGGAAGCCTCATATCAAAGCAAAAAAGGCACATCTCAACATAAAAGTCAGGAGGATGCAATGGCTGCTAGGACCAAAATCCAAGCTAAATCAGAAAAACAAATTGGTCCTATACAATAGCCTGCTCAAACCAGTGTGGTTGCATGGTTTACAGCTGTGGGACACCACTAAGGTTAGCAACATTAAACTTATGGAGGCATTCCAATCAAAATCCCTAAGGAGAATAACCCAGGCCCCATATTTCATCACTAATGAGAAGTAACAAAAGTCCCTACTATTCTGAGCGTAATCAGGAACGCCAGTCAAAAATATCTCCAAAGGCTTGACAACCATGAAAATCAGCTGGCAATCAACCTACTTGATAACAGCCAAACTACCAGACGCCTGAAGAGGATTCATTCAGTGGACCTACCCCCTAAACCAGAATAAAACAGCCCCACCCACAAACTGGACATGCCATTTAGACCCCTAAATAAAACTAAAATATCCAAACCCAACAAGATAAATTTAGTAACTAACCTAGCCTTAAATAACTTTAAGAGCTCCTAACAAGCCAACGTATACTTATAAAATTTAAATATTGTCTCATGTAAAAGATAGATCTTAAATAAATAAACAACATAGTTAAAAAAAAAAATTACAAATTTGCATCGGTGTTAACTAGCTCGTGGTGGGGTGCGGCGCTGTGTATGTGGGGCAAGCGTATAATAAGTTTGGTTAAATAAATTGAACTGCGCTTTGTCTTGGATTATGTTGAATTCTGGCCTTCACCTTTCTAACCATTTCTACCGATGTTGCTGTTTTTGGATGTATCTATTCAACGTGTAATGGTTCTATACACAAACATTTGGTTTACACGTAAACTTTGTAGCCCATTAACAATGGCTGGTTGCGACTATCCAGCCAAATACAAAGCAATAACACTGTTGCGTACGAATTCCATTTCGAGCTTTTTTTAACTGAGACGTAAAACGATATGCTTCCCTAGGCTTGTAAACAACATAAGAGATTGACGCTTGACTGATTTAATTTTGTTGTACTTACATTACACGGTTTATAAAAATGTTCTTTGGTGGAGGAAGTGCCATCATCTTAACTACCTCAGCTAACGGGAACCCGACATGTGAAGTTGCCGAAGCACAACATGTTGCTTTTCACATTTACTGTCGGTGCGAAAAAATTGGAATAATTGAGAGAGCAAATTGTATTTTCCTCTGGGGTTTTTTCTCCTGTCAGAGAATAATTAAAATAATTTTCAACAGACTTCAAGTCAAAATGGACTAATTTTACATTCTGACTTTTGTAATTGACTTGAATTTAGATTTCTTCTTAGAATTAGATTTTTATACTTATTTCAAGAATAGAAACTGTATTCTGCGGCAGTATTTCTTGATATACAACAATCATTTGACCGAGTGTGGTATCCAGGCGTGTTATATAAAATGAAAAAACTGCTTCCTGCTCCATTTTTCCTCTTATTGAAATCGTTTCTAAGCAATCGACACTTTTATGTTCAAATGGAAAGAAAAACATCGAAACTATATAGTATCCATGCTGGTGTTCCACAGGGCAGTGTTCTGGGACCTGTCCTTTACACAATATTCACTGCCGATCTTCCTGTTGTCAGTGATGTTCAAGTAGCCACTTATGCTGATGATACAGCTATAATTGCATCAAAAGACACTGCGGCAGAAGTATCTCAAGATATTCAAAATGAAATAGTTGAAATAGAGCGATGGCTTAAGAAATGGAAAATAAAGGTTAATACTGAGAAGTCGAAACATGTCACATTTGCTCTGAGAAGAGGAGATTGTCCGTCAGTATTTTTAAATAATTCACAAATTCCTCATAGTGACTCCGCAAATTATCTTGGACTCGATATAAATCGGAGAGTAACTTGGAAAAGTCATATTAAAGGCAAGACAAAGAAACTCAACATAAAAACAAAAAAATGTATTGGCTGCTTGGGAGAAAATCGCAGCTTAGTTTGGAGACAAAGTTCGGCTTTACAAGGCTATTTTAAAGCCAGTGTGGACATATGCTATCCAATTATGGGGAACTGCAAACCAATCAAATATTGAAATTCTTCAACGATATCAGTCCAAAACGCTTAGACTTATTGTTGACGCCCCCTGGTTTGTGGCTAATGACCAAATTCACAAAGATTTAAATATTCCATACATTAAAGATGAAATACGTAGAATAAGCACAAGGTATGTTGAGAGACTACATGATCATTTAAATGTTTTGGCAATAGGCCTACTAGATAATAGCGATACAACTCGAAGACTTAAAAGAAATCATGTGTTAGATTTACCTAACGCGTTGCTACCCTATCCCCTATCTCTCATTCCCCTGCCCCTCCTTCACCATGCCCCTTTCCCTACCACCTCTTCCCCTATCAAATCTTCCCCTCCCACTACGTCTCATACCACTTCTTCCCCTGCCCTTCTCCTTGCCTCCTTACCAATGACTTCAACTTCTACCAGCCCCTTTCCCATGCGGGATAAAGCTAAGTTGTTTAAAGTTTTGAGATGATTTAATTAAAAACATTGCTAATTATAAAACATTGCTAATTATAAAACTCTGAATTTAAATTTTACGAAATAAAATAAGAAATAATTTTACGAAATAAAATAAAATTAAAAACATTGCTAATTATAAAACAGCAAAATATGAATATAAATTTTAAGAATTAAAATAAGAAAAATCAATTTGACAGAAAAATCATATGACAGTTATAGTCGGCCTATAAAAAAACTTTTTTTTTTTGTTGTAACCCCACCTTATCACTTAGGGGTATAAAAAATACGACCTATTAGCAGATCTACCAAATATACACAAAAAAATTCATACAAATCGGTCAAGCCGTTTCGGAGGAGTTTGGTTACAAAGACTGTGTGACACGAGAATTTTATATAATGCCAGCGAAAAAAGTCACCTTATCGACATATGGCTCTTGATTAAAAAAAAAAACTTTGCTTTTATTAAATAATTTTATTTTTATGTTAAACTTAATTAAATAACAGCTCAAATTAGATATATAAATTTTTAAGTAAGTCATTAATTTTGTATTTTTAAATTAAATTAATATTTTTCCAAACAAATAAGTGATCAAAAACAAAAAAAATTTTTTCATAAGTATTCGTTTTGCTTTGACATATTTCTTGTGTTTAAATATGAAATGTGTCCTCCATTGTTCTTAATCACTTTTAATATGCGACCTGCCATAGAATTTATTAAGGTTTCAAGAAGTGATTGGTCCAATTTCGCCCACTCTGCCACAATTCCTTCCTTCAACTCTTTTAGAGACCCATATTCATTGCCATGACTGTAAACTTTGCTGGCAAGGATTCCCCAAAGGTTCTCAATGGGATTGAGATCTGGAATATTAGCGGGCCACATCAAAAGCGGTATGTTCCGCTCCTCGAAAAATTTGTTTGCAGTCTTAGAAACATGAATACGCGCATTATCCTGTTGAAATGTCCAGGAATCGCCACACATTTCCTCTCCAAACGTAATAAGATTATAATCCAATAGCTCTATACATAAGTCATTTTGTGCGATATAAAGCATATTGGACTCTTTCCATAATAGCAAAAAGTAGCCCACACCATTAGCGAACTTCCTTGAAAATTTCGACATCTTTTGTTGCTTGGGAGTCCTGATATCGCGATAATAATATTGATATCCATCTGGACCATCTAAATAATTTTTTTTTTTTCTTCGCTGAAAATGATATTTCGCCACTCCAAGTCCCAACACTTAAATTTGTATGCAAAGTGCATGCGGGCAACTTTGAGGCGATTCTTTTATTAAGCTTTTTATTCGCCGCTTATCACGCTTTTTTACCAATGGAGGGCGACCATAACGTGACTTCTTTCCGTGGTTTTCGGGGTCTTTTAGAAACTTTTGAATAGTAAAAAAGCTTCTTTCCATTTTTGACGCAATTTTACGTAACGCCATCCCTGTTTCTCTAAATGCCAATATTTTGGCACGCTCTTCATTAGAGAGATAACGATTTTGTGGCATTTCTACAAAAATCGGGCTAATTTTAACTTAATAACACAAGAATCACAGTCATAACTTACTTTAATAGATTCTGTACACTTAAAATCAGGGATTTTGTTAAGATTTACATGTGAATGCACCCAAACGATGTCAGAAACTGACTTGATCAGTTCAAGTATTTCGTTGTACAAAGAGAGACAGCGGACAATTTCCATAGAAATAACGGGACCCAACTGCAATTTCTGCTTTATGACAGTGTTTTAGGCAAGATAAATAGTTATAAAGAAGATACGCAAAAAAACGAAGTTGAAAATATAAACAGCAAAGTAAAGACAAACCGTTACAAGTTTGAAAAGATGACTTTTTTCGCAGGCTATATACTGGGTGTCAATCGGTACCCTAGCTTTTGGGAATTTAGTCGCTATGGAGCGTTTCTCGGGAGCGGACCGTGCGTTGTGCGTACGTGAGTTTTACAAAAACGGTAATTCAGCGACTGTAGCCAATTTATGTCATCTCTCCAGGAGAGGTGACATAAATTGCCGAGCCGTCATAGGAAATTTTAGTGCTCGATTAAATGAATGCCGTGAACGCAACGGTTTACATTTGGACAATACCATTTTTAAGAAAGAAATTCCCAAAGTGTGTATTTTAATATGTAATAAACATTTTTTCAATAAACTACATACTTTTTTATCGATTTTTTAAATGTGAACTTTCTTTTGAGACACCTTGTATTAAGATTAGGTAGGTACTTGATTCAAGAAAATGTAGTACAGATTTCAGCATGCCTTCGGATAAAAAAAAGAATTTCAAACCTAATTTTAGGGTGCATTTTTTTCTGTGTATATATGCAAGTGCGGCCTGTGGATGGGGTTCAACTAAATACATGTGTATGCCCGTATACGAGTATATATGTACGAGTATATGCAGTACATATTATGCAATAGTATGGAATGTATCATAAGAATGCCGCCACGTACTAAATCAAAGCCATGAAATCCAAGAGCAGGTCGGTTGAGGACAAAGGATTGAATGCCACTCGATTGTAATTCAAATTGAAAATACTTACATGAAGTCGATAGTGATTGTGGATCGACTGGTGGCCTGGAATGACTGACATCGTTGCGAACAATAATGATGGCAAGCTGTAGCGTATGTGCAAAATGTCCTTGTAAGCAAGATTTTGCGGTTGTTAAATTCGATTTGTGCATTTATGCTGGAATTTATACAAATGAAATACAACACATATCCTGTGACAGTTCTCCAAATAAGGAGTTGCTACGTAACGAATGTCAGCCACTCTAATTAAGATCTAATAAATTTGCATAAGCAGGCCAAGCACATTAATTGGTTTTCAATCTAAGCAGTTAAATGTATATACTTGTACACACATTTGTAGAATTTTGTGTTTCCTCAGAAAAATTGCCATTTGTGCCATTTCGTATTCGTTGGAACAGTTGATTTTGGTTTGGTTCTACATACGTAAGTTAGCAAATTGTAAAATCTGGAAGTCTTTGAAAACTTTTTATGAAAAATTAATAATATGCTTCTAAATATATGCTAATTATGAAGCGAGATCATAATATATTGTTAGAATTAATTGACGAGGCATAGAAATTCGGTTACACATATGTGCAGATATTGGACAGTACGTCCATAGCAATCAATAAAACAAAACAAGCTTTCATAATGTACTTCAACGAAATAAAAATTCGTATATTTAAGAACTGCATTTAAGAAACTGGCGGGTACCCGGAATGCGTTGCTACGACTAATAAAAACATATAATTGGGTTGTATATCATTTGGAGAAAAGTGAGGAAAGTGAAATATTGCATTTCTGCGTTTCAGTTGTATTACGCGCGATTCATGATAGCCGGTCGTTTTAGTTGCTCTGAAGTAGATGCTCAGATTCTATCTTGGCGAATGCGTGATTAATTTTCATCTAGCGTTTTATCTGTTCTTGTTTCTTCTCCTTATTGTTCGTTTGGCGTTTGATTCCGTTTGCTGACTTGGTTTCTTCCAGATTGCTGCTTTTTTCGAATGCATTTTCAATTAAAAACCTTGGAAATTTCGCATTAATTGAATCTATGCGTAAATAACTCACTGCTTTTAATTCGCAATTGAAATATTTTCACATATAAGGTTCGAGAATATGCGTACGTGTGATCGTGAACAAATTAATTACGTGACTTACTCTTTGACCACTACCGAAGATTGTCTAAAAATTGGAGCTGATACATATATACTTCCATTTATATATATATAGAAGATAAATTTTAAATATAATAAAGTAGTAATACAATTTTAAAAACACCAACTCATGATCATTGACCGATTTAGCTCATGACCAGCTGGTGTGACATCTAGCGTTGAGTTGAACATCTAGTTCGCTTGCTGGCGCTTATGTGAAATTGTGAGGTCCTCCCCACATTCCACATACATACATACTTCCATTTATATATATATATATATATATATATATATATATATATATATATATATATATATATATATATATATATATATATATATATATATATATATATATATATATATATATATATATATATATATATATATATATATATATATATATATATATATATATATATATATATATATATAGCGCGCGCGCGCGCGCGCGCGCGCGCGCGCGCGCGCGCGCGCGCGCGCGCGCGCGCGCGCGCGCGCGCGCGCGCGCGCGCGCTATATATATATATATATATATATATATATATATATATATATATATATATATATATATATATATATATATATATATATATATATATATATATATATATATAGAGAGAGAGAGAGAGAGAGAGAGAGAGAGAGAGAGAGAGAGAGAGAGAGAGAGAGAGAGAGAGAGAGAGAGAGAGAGAGATATATATATATATATATATAATATATCGGTTTGAGATTTATATTAATATTAATAAAAATAAATAAAATTTCTAAAATAAAAGTAGGCTTAGTTACTTACCTTATTACATCAGCTATCTGCCAGTGAAAGTCCCGTCAAAATCGGTCCAGCCCTTTCAGAGATTAGCCGGAACAAACAGACAGACAGACAAAATGCTGGGCAAATTGTAAAAAAAATTATTTTGGTATATGTACATCCAAATGCATTTAGTAAAAAGCCGTTATTTTAACATTAGAAACAGACACTCCAATTTTATTTATCTTTGAAGCTTTGAAAACTTTAGTGATCTACAATTTTTTCCGGGAGTTTTGAAAATGGTTAATTTTATAAATTTTGATGTGCTCTTTCCGAATTTCAACTTTGCCCCCTCGTATCTTTGCCGCTCGATCCGCTTATTGGAAAAAATGGCACCGAAAAGCATTTTTTTTAAATATCTCCATTCCAACTCATTCAACGACAAAAACATTTATATACAAAATGAAACTAGAGAAAATTTCTTACAATTTATGTTATACCCTTTTTTTTCGTAAAATTAATAGTTTTGAAGTACGAGCGCCGGAAAACATTACACATCTACGCTAACCCGTGACAATTAAATGAAATTGATTACATTTGTGAATTATAAAATTAACTTAAAACTTAATACATACTATACTAATAGTAAATAGTTTACTGCGTTGAAAATACTGCTTACTGTGGCCTGTCCTCCGCAGGTATAAAGAAATGCGTCGCCTTTGTGTCGGGTCCCCTTCTCTTCCTTCTACAAAACATCTGCCGGCAGAGCTCAATAGAAATCTAAATTTTGGTGTGGTACGTGGTCAGATATGACAATTGAGCAATCATTGATGAGGACGATGATATGTCATGCGGTCTTACTCATGGCCGAGGATTCAAGGAAAGCGTGCTTTCCAAATGGACTTTAGGAATGGTATTTGTTTGGACTCAGCTTGTCTGAGTGCATAGAAATAGAAATGTAATTTTCTAAGACCAGCCGAATGCGGTCTGCTTAATTCACTTCTATTTTCCAAATAACTTTTAAATTGTTACAATAATTTAGCCTAATTTATGATTTATGATTGATTAGCCTATGATTGCAATGTTAGAACAACAACAAAATATTAATCTCTCACTCTCTTTAAGAGTAGGAAGCAAATATGAAGTTAGAGATGTGCAATGACAATGAGTTTTATAATGAGATAAAGATAATTCAATAGTAATTTAACATGACTTAGTTCTAACTTATAAATTAATTGATCTCCTCCGACATACTCCCCCGTTGAAAGGACCCTAGTAGCTTTCAATTACTAGTTTCTATTGGAAGTGGCGAGATCTTTCGTATTGGTCGACGCAGCATGCCCTTTGAGGTTTTTATGTCGACAACACGAACTTGTCCGTCTGCTCCTGCACAAGTATTTGTAATGCGACCTAGGAGCCTCTGCTGAGGAGGTGTGTTGTCATCGTGGATGATTACAAGTTGACCCGGTACTATGTTAGATTCTGTGGTAAGCCATTTGGAGCGCGATTACAATGTGTGAAGATAGTCACGCCTCCACAGGTCCCAGAGTCGCTGCTTTTAGTAAGTAATTCGTAGTGAAAACAGAAATTATTTACCTTTGGTTTCCATGACATTCCAAGCGCTTTAGCAATGTCTTGGTCATCTAATTTAAAGTTAAATTATGCATCAGAATCTGTTAAGTGACTTACATTCCATTTAGCAAGTTGTAATCCAGCCTTTGACAATATTTTACATACTTCTGAAGTTTTGTGCTGTAGCTCTGCCACACATTCTGCGCCAGTGAAAAGGTCGTCAACATACATGTCCTATTGTAAAGTTAGAGCTCCGGCAGGAAATTCATGCTTGTACTGGTCTGCGATGAACTTCAAGCTGCGAATGGCTAAAAATGGTGCGCAAGATATCCCGTATGTAACAATATTTAACTGAAATAATTGCAAAGGGTCGTTAATAGATGCTCTCCAAAGTATAAGTTGATAGATTCGATCTTGAGGATCGACCATAAATTGCCTATACATTTTAGAAATGTCATCAGTTATTGCATATCTGTGAAACCGAAACGTTAACAATGTATATATAAGATTTTGTTGAATTGTAGGTCCAACCATTGAAATATCATTAAGAGAATGTTGTGATGACGTTTTCGCTGACTCATCGAAAACTACGCGCAGCTTCGTCGTAGTAAATGTATTGGTGCGAATGCCATCATCAATTTTGCCACCAATAATCCAACCGAGCGATGTATTGAGTAGGCACGGAAGGCCAGGGCCTAGTGCAATTTTGCCTCCTGTTAGCAAGTCAAAAAACTCCTGCGTTCTAATCAACAAATCTATTTTATGTGGCTTAAAGAACTCAGGATCAGCCAACTCAAATTTATCGGGTATGTTCCACCCGGAGGTGTTTATACATTTTTCAGGTTGTCTGAGCGAAATTGATTTTGTTACAACGAAATTTAATTTCCATGCATCACTAGATAATCTTGATCGAATGGTCGTAGTGACAAAAAACTTCATACACGTTCGCACATCTGCGATGCCTGCAATTTCATAATTTTGTCGCTGAAGTGGTGATTGTATCCGCTTAGCCAGTTCTTCAATAATAAAGTTAATTTCCGAGCCGGAGTCAAGCAATGCACGTGCGGACTGATATGAGCCATATTTGTCCTGAATGAGTCCAATTGCCGTAGGTATGAGTGCACGACGCGAATGACGTGAGAGTAATGAAACAGCATGATTTCTTGAAGTATGCGATTGATGATCTTGATTTGACACCTGCGCATGTGCTCTTGCTGGTATAACTTGCTCTGAATCCGTAAACCGATGAAGAGTCGTGTGATGAAGACCTTGACATACACGACAACGAGATTTTGATAGGCATTGAGCTGCCAGTTTAAGCAAAGTGACGACTGTTTTACGAATTGAAATCTTTCAGCAACACTCAATGATGTGAATGATGAACATGATCCGACGAAATGATCCGAAGCAGAACATTTTAGACATTTACCTTGAGTAGCTACGAAAGCCCTTTTGCTAGTGTCCCTTTGTTTGTCCACTTTTGGTTTCTCTCCCACACGTTTAGCACTGCTTTCTAAATACTCGCAATGACAAATAAGTGTTTTGTAACAATATTTCCATGCTGGCAGCACTTCGTAGTCCTGCGCGCGATCGTAGGCCTGTTTAGTGTTTGTGTCAACCTTTAGCATAATTAAATTAATTAAAATTGCATTCATTACATTTTCTTCAGAGCCTAAAGACAGTAGAGATGCTCGCAATGCGGAAACCTTGTCTAAAATGGTACGAAGTGATACTGCATCAGCCTTTGGCATACTAGGAATATCAAATAAACTAAAGATATGTTCATTAAAAATAAGAACCTTTTTGTCATACCGATCTTTAAGCTGTTGTAGCGCTTTTGGATAGTTTTCTTCTATCACTTGAAACGAAGACACAACGCTTAATGCAGCACCTGACAGGCATGTCACCAACAAGTTAAACTTATCAAGTGTTGAGATAGTATGATCTTCATCCACTAAATGGGTAAATGCTGACATGAAGCGTTTGTATTCGGCGAACTTGCCATCAAATTTCGGCAACTTTAGCGAAGGAATACGATTGTAGTGTCCATTGATACTTGTAGTATTCAAAAAACTAGCTTCATCCAGTTTTTCCTTCTTTCCAGCTTGCGTGAGTTTTTGTATTGCAGTCTTTGCTGCGACAAAAATGTCTTCAATTTCTTCACGTTGATTATCACTTGGATCCAACTTCTCGATGTCTGCATATTTGTTCAAAATAAGAATCCAAAATTTTGGAACGGCATTCTAACGCTGCTAAATCACTGTTAGATTTATCAGCTTCAACGCGAGCTTTAATGTTAATAATGTTTCTTAACATAGTCGAACGTTGTTGTATGTATACAGCCAAATGCTGCTGGGTCTCCGCTGAGCTCATGTTAGCAACAGCGAAAATAACCAACCGCAGAATTAGTGTAGCGAGTGGACGAGAGGAAATTATTCAAGTGTGAGCGAGAACGTGATCTTTGATGACTTGCAAATATCACTCATAATTTTTTTTTAATCGAATGATGGTCAAGCTTATGGTTTGAGTAACTGTTCCTGTTGTATTTGAGGTGTCCGAGTGAAAGACGCGTGTTGTGCATTGCTTGAGCGTAACTTAACGACTGACTTTATTAATTCGTCCTCTGTGTATCTATAATAATTGGTATATATGTATGTGGTATGTGTATGTGTGAAAGATATGAATGAGAGTATGAGTGAACGAGAGTAGGTTAGTACATTTTTAAATTACACATATACAACATATCTCCTCCTTTAAATTACAATTAAACGTTAGTATTCCTGTGTCTTCTGAAATCAGGAGGACTGAAGCGGTTACCATTGTGGCGCACTCGAGAGCTTCTCCGTATTGGTATTCCTGAACGGCGTTGGTCGGATCTTCTTTGAACATGATGTTGTAGAGGCGAAGAACCCATGTTTGACTCAGCAGTTTGCGGCGAAGATGTTGACTGCTGTTCTTCTGGATGAAGCGATGGTGAAACTGTGGAATGCGTCTCATTTTCGTTTGAGCACCAAAAATGTGGAAGTTCAAGTTTTTCGTTGCTCGAACTTGCCCTAGGCTTTAGTTGGTTTACATGTCGTTTGATATTACCATTTGAAGTGTGTATGACATAGATCATCTTGCCAATTTGACGATCAATTATGCCTGCGATCCATTTTTCTCCCTTCGCATAGTTTCGAGCGTATACTTTTTCTTTTTCAGTGTATTTTGAAGTTTGTTGACTATGCTTGGATATGATTGGCTTTTCAAAAGTTGGCTCAGAATCGTACTTACTGGACGACCATGTAGTAGTTCTGCAGGTGTTTTACCTTGTGCATTAGGTGTAAACCTGTAGGAAGCGAGGTATTTTATTAAAGCTGTTTTGACTGAATATGCATCGACACAGATAAACCACATTGATTGAAAAATTGGCCCGGCGAAGTCGATATGAATTCTTTCCCATGCAGATGTAGCTGTTGGCCAATTTTGATATTCCTTGCCTGGTGAAGGATTATTTCGCGTGCATATACCACAAGAAGTTGTCATTTTAGCGATATCATCGTCTATACCAGGCCACCAAACATGTTGTCTTGGTTGTAATTTTTGAAGAGCAGCAGCGCGCACTGAGTCATATGGCCTGTGTACAATTATTTGATCGCGTATCATTTCATCAACATAACTTGATAAACACCCCATACCACCACACACAAACTTACATTTACGAGCAATGCCACGAAGATCGGCTACCCACTCTATATGTGTCTGTGAATATTGTATCCCCGTTTTAAAGAATTCGTACCGAGCGGCGACAATGTGTCGCTTTGTCTGGAAATGCTCTGTTAGTTTATCGATTAATTGCTTGTATGTGTGTGCAAGCAAGCTATCACTGCCAAATAGATTTTTTAGCAGTTCGAAAATATCAGCACAAATCCATGAAAGAAAGTATGCTTTTTGTTTTTCAGCGCATGTAACTGAATATGCGTGAAAATGTTGAGTCAACTTTTGAATATATGACTCCCAATTCTGCGTATCTTTATTAAAATTGTGGAAAGGAGGACAAATAGTCGATTCACCCGCGACGCGGCTTGAAACACTAGCATTGGCAACATTCTGTTCGAGAACTGATTACATCCACCTTTGTTGTTGTTCCAACAATTCCTTTGCAAATTGTTGCTGTTGATCAAGCAATTGTTTAAAATTATTTTCGTCGATCGGCATCTTTATACTTTTACGCGGAACTACCGACACGAATTACACAATTAACGGTATCCTTCCTTCGTTCGGTATCGGTGTAGTATCAAGTCAAGCATCAAGTCAAGTATAGTCAAATTGAGAAAGAGGGTCTTGCTATAGTATTTGGAGTGAAACGATTTCACCAATATCTATACGGTAGAAAATTCGTGCTCATAACCGACCACAAACCACTTGTAACTATTTTCAATCCAAGCAAACACTTACCATTGATGACATCACATAGGTTACAACGTTGGGCAGTAATACTTATGGCGTACAACTTTGATATTAAATATCGCGCGACAACCGCTCATGGCAACGCTGATGCATTATCACGCCTACCTTTAGACACAGATGAAAACTTCGACAAAGAGGAAGCATGTCACAACATCACTGACCTTGTACAACGACGTCAGTCTACAAAAAGTGCGCAACTATGTATTAAATGGTTGGCCGGACAAACTTACGCCGAGAAATGAAAACATTATGCCGTATTTCAATCGTAGATTTGCACTAACTATTTACGAAAACATGTTATGTCTGCACACAGATGCGAATCGAATAGTCATACCTCACTCTTTACGCCAAAGCATTCTTCAACTTCTACATGAAGGCCACTGGGGATTTGTAAGAATGAAACACCTAGCAAGACAACATGTTTGGTGGCCTGGTATAGACGATGATATCGCTAAAATGACAACTTCTTATGGTATATGCAAGCGAAATAATCCTTCACCAGTCAAGGAATATCAAAATTGGCCAACAGCTACATCTGCATGGGAATGAATTCATATCGACTTCGCCAGGCCAATTTTTGACACAATGTGGCTTATCTGTGGCGATGCATATTCGCAGTTCCCATTTGTTATACAAATGTCTTCAACTACAACAGATACTACTATAGCAGATCTATCGGCGATCTTCGCAATTGAAGGTTTTCCAAAAACTTTAGTAAGCGATAATGGTCCGAAACTGACTTCCGAAACATTCAGAAAATTTTGTAAACTACAAGGCATATCTCACACAACGACAGCACCATTTCATCCAGCTTCGAATGGTTTAGCAGAGCGTTCAGGATGGATATTCAGTCAAAACAGATTTAATAAAATACCTCGCTTCCTACAGGTTTACACCTAATGCACAAGGTAAAACACCTGCAGAACTACTACATGGTCGTCCAGTCCGTACGATTTTGAGCCAACTTTTTGAAAAGCCAATCATAGTCAACAAACTTCAAAATACACTGGAAAAGAAAAAGTATACGCTCGAAACTTCGCAAAGGGAGAAAAATGGATCGAAGGCATAATTGATCGTCAAATTGGCATGATGATCTATGTCATACACACTTCAAATGGTAATATCAAACGACATGTAAACCAACTAAAGCCTAGGGCAAGTTCGAGCAACGAAAAACTTGAACTTCCACAATTTTGGTGCTCAAATGAAAATGAGACGCATTCCACAGTTTCACCATCGCTTCATCCAGAAGAATAGCAGTCAACATCTTCGCCGCAAACTGCTGAGTTAAACATGGGTTCTTCGCCTCTACAGCATCATGTTCAAAGAAGATCCGACCAACGCCGTTCAGGAATACCAATACGGAGAAGCTCTCGAGTGCGCCACAATGTTAACCGCTTCAGTCCTCCTGTTATATATGTGTAATTTAAAAATGTACTAACCTACTCTCGTTCACTCATACTCTCATTCATATTTTTCACACATACACATACCACACACATATATACCAATTATTATAGATACCCAAAGGACGCATTAACAACGTCAGTCGTTAAGTTGCGCTCAAGCAATGCACAACACGCGTCTTTCACTCGGACACCTCAAATACAACAGTTTCAAATTCTATTCTTAGCATCTAAATATTGTAAATGTTATAAATTAAAACCTAGGAATCTAAACGAGGGTGTTAGGTTTGTATGATAACTACCCTAAGAAGTGTGCGGGACAACAAATTTCATGTTGATGTTGTAAAGAAAAAGTTTTCCGTACAAAAATCAAAAAGGGAGATCAAATTCACTGATATATATGTGAAGCGTCGATCCATAAGAAGCCACCATGTTGAATTTTAAGTTGATTTGCCCTGTAATAATAAATGTTTCATACAAATCTCAAAAGTGTGTAGATGGTATGTATGGGGGCATCCTAAATAGTGGGCGTGGTATGTCAATATGGATACTCTCTTTGACTGCAATAAAAATATGTCTAAGTACCGGATTACTACTGAATATCTTATAAATTTAAACCCAAAAATGCGCAACCACTACCAGTCAGACAGACAAACAGACATGGCTAGAGCGACTCTTTTTGTTGGGTTCTATAATGCTTTCTTTAATACGTAATAATCTTTTTGATAAACTAATGATACCATTTCACACTCTATGTGAATAGTATAAAAAACAATAGAAAAGTTAACTTCGATAAAACCAAGGATTTAATACTTTTCCCACGCATCTAACAAATTATTATTAAGTTATTTAATGTTACAGTGATTACATGAAGTATTCATTCCATTTTAAGGAGGTTAGCTCAAAAACATATGAAAAAATTTTACTTTGGTGAAATCGAAACATTACCATTGACCCGAAAGTTTAAATATTATACTTAGTACTTGGCAATCATTAAGGCAAAATAAATTTTTACAATTTAAGAAGCTTAATGCGAATAGTGGGTCCTCATGGGGGTTACCCCTAAAACCATTAATATATTTAATTTCAAGTTGACATCAACTGTAAAAAATAAGTTTTCGTACAAATACCCAAATGTGGCAGGTGGGTTTGTATCGGGCATATCCCTAACATTGTAAAGGGGTCGGCGCTCGAAGTGTTACCAATTTATCGCTGCTGTAGCAATCAAACGGCTAATGACAGCGCGGTCTTGTTCTGTCAAGCGTCAGACTTTTACAAGCCTACGGAAGCATATCGTTTTACATCACAATTAAAAAAAGTTATCGAAATGGAATTCCAACGCAACAGTTTTATCGCTTTGTATTTGGCTCGAAAATCACAACCAGCCATTGTTAATGAGCTACGTCATTTACGTGTGAACAAAATGTTTGTGCATCGGAGCATTCAGCATTCGGCAGAAATGCTTAGAAGAGTGAAGGCCAGAATTCAACGTAATCCACGACAAAGCGCAGTTCAATTGACGAAAAAACACAATGTGTCTATTGAATCCGTAAAAAATACAAAAACTGCAAGATTGAACACCTGCTCGAAAGACAGTTCGCCTAACAAGAGCAAAGGTGTTAAAACACTTGTACATTAGTGGCGAACTTGAAAATATGGTATTTTCTAATGAAAAAAATTTTATTGTTCAGCAATATGTAAACAAACATAACGATCATGCATGGTTAAAGTGCAAATCAAAAGACACTTGCCGCGGTAATTGCCACACGACGCTCACCACTCGATTTCATTGAACAGGACATAAAGTTAAATCAACAAATCCATCGTGAAAGGATTTTAAACGATGCTTTGTTCGTTGATTACGTAACCAATTTGGTGGAAACCATTGGATGTTTCAAAAAGACTCAGCACCATCCCATAAAGCCAGATTCATTTCTTCACAACAACGGCCATCACATTTCCCAGACATAAACCAAATAGATTTTTTCGTATGGTCCATTCTGGAGGCCAAAGTATCAACTAAAAAATTGAGACGGTCATCGCCTTAAAGATTGCTCTTCGCCAAAAATAGGACAAAATACAATCGTCCCACATTCGTGCGTGTGAAGCCTTACCGGATAAACTTGATGATATTATTTGCGCTAAAGGTAGCTACCTCAAACAATAACATATTTTTCTTATAATGTGAAATGTTTTTACGATATACTGAAGTGTTTTAAAGTAAAAAATAAGAATTGACAAAATTGCAGCATTCTTAATTGGTAACACTTCGATCGCCGACCCCTGAATATGTGAGTCATTCGTTCTTCGGTGACAACAAGTTTTAATACCGTTCACATAAAGTTACAAGCTGTAAATTTTGCAGGTGTAAAAAAAAATAATTAAAAATCTAAATACCTAAACTTGGAATGTAAGTTTATTGGAACCTATCTCTAAAGTGGGAGTGACACTCCCCTTGTTATTTATGCGAAGCATCTGTCCATATGAAGCCACCATGTCAAATGTCAAGTATATTTTGCCTGAAATGATAGTTTTTCATGAAAAATCATAAAAGTGGGTGGTGGGTTTCTACGGAATTGCCCCCAAAATAAAAAAACCTATATTTGAGGCGATCATACATAAGAAGCCACTATATTATATTTTAAGTTGATATTTACTGTAATAAGAAAGTTTTCATACATAATTCCAAAATTGGGCGGTAAGTTACTATGCGCGCTACTACTAAAAGTGGTAAATTTTGACAAACTTTCAGACAAACTAATAATACTATTGCACACTATGTGTGCAGAGTATAATAAGAAAGTTTTACCTGCAAAACCACAAAGTGGGCGGTTGGGTTTAACCTAGCTGGCTCCCGAGATTTGTACGCTTTTTCAATTTGCCCATTATATTAGCTTATGACTACCAGGGTAATATGCATTGAAAGGAAAGTAAAAGTTCTTAATAGTCAAAACATGTAACAATGACGAGTTATTATTGCAGAGAACCACTAATTTAAGTTCCAATCCAAATTTAAGTTCCAATTAAGCGACTAGTATTCAAACGGACAGCATCCAGACACACTATATATGTATTATGGAGTCTCCGATACTTTATTCAAGGCGTTACATACACAGTAATAAAATTACCATAATATGTATTAAATAAGGAAGATCGAAGAAATCGTCCATATTCTAAAACAATAATATCAATAGTATTTCACAAATATGGCAATGTGAATTGCTGAATAGTGTAGTGTGTAATAAAGTCGGGCACCTCGAATGTGGTTTTAATTGTGTATAATAAATATTAACAATTAATTCGAAACATTTTTTTTGACTTTAAGACGAAAAAGTGCCCACAAATAAAAAAATTTTAATTGTCATATTGTACGTCGTTGCTCGTCATGTGGCAGTTTGCTTGAAAACGAGAGTACTATAATATAAGCTGTGTTTTTTTTTTTTAAATTATAGCAATTCATAAATATTCATCATTAACTGTTGTCAATGGCTATTTGAATATGAATAAGACCGTTGATAAATTTCCATTTGATTCTTCGTTTCACTATATTCTTTCCGCAAGCTAAATTAAAATTGATGCTTTTAGCGAAAGTTCATTTCAGCTGCTTACCGTTGCGAAGAAGCAATAAAATCTGTTTGGATTGGAATAAGTTTTCACTTTGGATGTGTGTAGGTATGCGCTCTGTCAAAATAATTAACATTTCTATTTGTGTAAAACAAAAAACAAAACAATAAAAATTGCTTAAATGTAGGTACTTTTAAAACCATTAACTACTAAGTATTTGAACTTCATAACATGAGAAATAAGCAAAAGTTACCTTTTGTGTATGGTCGTACTCGAGAACTGTAAGCTTACACAGTTTTGGAGTATATAGAATTTAAATAAAAATAATCATCGTATTTTTACTCGTAAGAGAGGACGTACTACCCCAGTTCAATTTAATATCTGCTTACAGCAAATAAATGCATCCGTATCAAATTTGAAATATGATAACCAAAATAATAATAATAATACAATAAATAATGATAATACATACTTAGGTGGCTCTACAACCGACTATCGGTCAAGGCCGCACGTAGGAAAGCGCACCATTCGGTGTAGTTTAGTGCGCGCCGGCGCCAGTCGCTGGCAATCCAGAGCTTCTTCAGGTCATCATAGACCTGATCTTGCCAATTTAAGCTCGGACGTCCTCTCTGACGCCGTCCACGAATTAAGTTCAGGTTTCCGTCGTAAACCTTTAGTGCTGGAGCTTTGGGGTTCATCAGGATGAGGTCACGGGTCCTAAACTCAACGCCAACTCTAAGGGGACCAAAAATCCTACGAAGAATCTTTCTCTCGAACACTCCTAAAGACGCTGTATCCGTTCATGTCAGTGTCCATGCTTCTACGCCATACATCAGGACCGGGATTATCAGTGTCTTATACATTTTTATCATCGTAGTCCGAGAGAGGGCTCCACTTCTAATTTGCTTGCTAGGCCCAAAGTAGCAGCGATTAGCACGCGTGATTTGTCGTCTGATCTCTCGGCTAACGTTGTTGTCGCTGGTAATTTGTGTTCCCAGATAGACGAAGTTTTCTACAACATTGAATTTGAAATTCTACATACTCACAGACCGTTCAAGACGCGCTGATGGTCTGCAAGTCGAAACCAAGTACTTCGTCTTATCCTCATTCACCGCTAGGCCCATGAGACGTGACTGTTGCTCAATCTCCGAGAACGCCCTGCTTACTCGCCGTTCGTTGATAGCTATGATGTCAATGATGTCAATATCATCAGCATATGCGAGTAGCATCACTTCCTTATGGAAGATCGTGCCCGATCGTTATACGTATGGGCATTGGCGTAGGATGTACTCCATCAGGAGATTAAAAAAGTCGCATGATAAAGCATCACCCTGCCTTAAACCTCTCTTGGTATCAAAGGGTTCGGATAGGTTCTTTCCTACTCTTTGGGTGTGTGATCATGCAAAGCCGAACGATCTTTGCTGGGATACCAAGTTCAGATAGGCCGTTGAAGAACTTCATTCTTATCGGCGTGTCGAAAGCGAACTTATAATCGACAAATAGGTGGTGTCTTTATTGTTCACATGGGTCTTTTCCAGGATTTGGCGTAAAGTGAAAATTTGGTCACAGGTCGACCTCTTTGGTCTGAAGCCACACTGATACTGGCCTATCAGTGCATTGGTGTATGGCTCCAGCCTTTTACACAGTACGCGGGACAGAATTTTGTATCCTATTGTATATTAAAGACCATTCATCGGACCATATTTTGCATAATAGTTGGTGCATACGCCTTACCAACTCTTCGCCAACGGTCTTGAATAACTCTGCTGGCAGCTCATCGGAACCTGCCGCTTTGTAATTCTTCAGCTTTTTAATTACTGAGTCGACCTCGTTATAATCCGGTGGCTCTACAAGAGAACCATCATCAATTGGTGGTTCTAGGTATGCTTCTCTATCGGCGGTATTATTCTCTTCATCGCCCCCAAGTAGATTAGAGAAGCGACTTCTCCATAATCTCAGTGATTCCTGTGCATCTGTAACCAGACTTCCATTATTGTCCTTGCAGAAAGAAACTCCCGGCTTGAAACCTTCGGTCAGAAGCTTCACCTTTTGAAAACTTTCGAGACTCATTTCTTTGACATAACACCTCAATATTCTCAAGCTCACGCCTTTCTTCTTCCTTTTTTTTTGCGTCTGAAAAGCCCTTTCTCTCGATATCGCTCTCTAACAGCTCACTCTCGTCTTTCCCTGCAGTAGCTTGGCGACACTCCATGTCATACCAATGGTTCGTCACAGGACCTCCTTGGCAGCCGCATCCATGGAGTGGAAGATATGTCTCCACTGCTCACCTATATCTTCAGAAGCCGGAGAGGACTCCCGGAACAGTTGGGAGAGTCTGGCTCAAAAGGCTTCGGCGGTCTGTTGTGATAGCAACTTAGCCACGTCTAACTTTCGTTGAGTGTTGGAACGTGCGGAATGCACCATGCTTAGCCTGGTGCGTACCTTGGCTGTCACAAGGTAGTGGTCCGAGTCGATGTTGGGACATCGAACCGTTCGCACGTCCAACACGCTCGATGCGTGCCTTCCGTCGTTCACAACATGATCAATTTGGTTGCGTGTCTTTTGATCAGGACTGCGCCAAGTAGCCTTGTGTATGGCTCGGTGTGGAAATCTGGTGCTACTGATTACCATGTTCCGATCTGCGGCGAAATCGATGAGCCTCTCTCCATTGTGGATTCCTTCCTTCCCAATTTTGGCGTTGCAATCGACAAGCACGATTTTTACATCGTGATTGGGGCAGCGCTCGTAGAGACGCTCGTGAAATTCGTGTATCTACGATTTTAGCAACACACAAGCCCTTTTGGCCCTATGCGTGCTTCAACAAACTCTGTTTTCTCCGTTGAATACGAAATGTTAGCTGGTATAAGTTTCTTCGAGTTGGACAGGCCAATCAGTGACTCCAAAATCTCAGATCCAGGTCCAGATGGTATTCGCAATGGCCACCAACTCTTGACTTCGTAGACTAGTTTCATTTTCTGGGTTTTAACTTTGAGATAAAGCTAGGGCCATTCTCATGACTTAGAAATATATTAGAGAATACGAATTGCCAAGATATGCTGTGGGG
>JAWNNQ010001561.1:52500-76827 GCA_035044765.1 Leucophenga montana
CATGAGTACAAACGAGTATTTTCTGCCAAAACGCGATCCCAACTATAAGCAGCTCGACACCGACAGCGATCGCGTTCTGTACCAACAGCAGCAACGGCATGAGTTACAGCATCAGCAGAGTCAACAGCACTTACAGTCGCCGACTCAGTTAGGCCGGATTAACATAGCATCGGATAGCAACGTTTCGCCTCCGTATAATACACCAATACAAGTCGCAAATCTCTTTTACCACCAGGACCCCGCGCCACAAAGCGCTGCTGTAGTCCGGGGAAGCTATCAGACGGGTAAGAATGCATTCGTCGTGAGATCGGACGGCAACCAGGCTGTTAAACATATTATTTCTGGTGCTGTTTTACCTATTAAAGTTTCGACGTCCGATCCGACTTATACACAAGTGCACCATAGCTCCCAGAAATCAAACACTCCAGAGCCGATACGCTTTGAATTCACAGAAAAGGATGCCGTATCGTCATCACCATACACAAACTCGCCGGATCAACGCCAAAAACTCTACTATCAGGAAATTCAATCATCCACGCCTCGTTCACTTATATCCAGTACAAATGTGCCTATTAACGAAGACGACTCGGAGGATTCTGAAGATGTGTATCAAGAAAATGCGGTAAATGTACAATCTTATAAGTTTAAGAAATGAGTTCAAAACAATCTTAATAAGTCACATTTGAAGAAAGCTGCTTAATGGGGAAAAAACCATAAAAACAGAAAAGCATTTTAATGCTGTGGTAATGAGAAGTTTTTCCATGTATTATGACCGTATAAGGGTTTTGTTATACAGCGGCTTCTAGAAAAATTGTAGGCGTGTGTTTAGAAAAATTGATGTTGTTTTGAATTAGGATGCAAATTTGTGTGTAAGCTTCCTATTATACTTGTAGTGAACTTAACACTGGTATTAATATATGTGAAGCGTCCGGCCATTGAAACATGCCTCCCTTCTGCATTTAAAATAGGCTTGAAACTTGTCAAAAACTTTTTAGACCAATTCACTTAAATCTTATGTATTTTTGGATGCTGAAACCGTATCAGAATCAGTTTTTTTACCACGCACAATTATCTCCCAATATGACATCAATTATATATTTAAAAATAGAAAAAATTTTAACATAAAAATTTAAAATTCATAGTTGTCGCAATAGGTTACAACTTTTACTTACGATAATATTAAATAAGAAAGAATGCTACACTTGTGAGTTCACAGGACTTTGATATACCCTTCCACATTTCATACACTAATGAAAATAAAAAAATTTTATTTTTTAAATATAACAAAATATTTTTTGTTGTGCTAAAAACATTTTTTAAGGATATATAGCTGTATTGTGGGCTATTTCAAAATTCCAAAATTCAGTCATGATGACTGTGCAAGAATTAGATTTTAGGGCCCCTCAGACAATCAAGAGAACTTCTCTATTATATTAGCTACGATAAGTTCAAAAACATGCAGAAATCGAGCTCATTTTACGAATATAAAACGAAAACCCATTCTTTAGCACATTTCTTCATTATACTGTCAATATCATGGTAGTACATCAAATTTTCTTCCTACTTGAAAAATTGAGCTAACTGTTGATCTATAATGGTAAATAGACGTTCCATATTCCAATAATTTTTTTTCTTTCAGTGTAGAACCTAGTAATTTTGCTTTTTTCTTAGTCAAGTAGCCAAGTAGCCTTCTGTATGTTACGGTGTGGAAATCTGATGTTACTGATTACCATTTTACGACCTGCCGTAAAGTCGATTAGCCACTCCTCATTGCTGGAGGTAGCGTCGTGAAGACTCCTTCCTTCTCAATTATGGCGTCGAAATCGCCAAGACGATTTTTACATCGTGATTAGGACAGCGCTCGTAAAGACATTCGAGATGATCGTAAATCCATCATTGGACGCATCGTCTGCGACTTCCGTCGGAGCGTGTGCACAAATCAGGCTAATGTTAAAGCACTTAGCCTTGGTACGTATCGGGGCCAAATTTGTGATTCCTCGTATGGCAACTATAGTAGATGTCACAGGATGCCTTTTTGAGCAGCCTTGTCCTATCCATCGCATGCCCCGTATTGCGGTGATGTCGGCCTTGAATTTGTCGAGGGCATCAACCAGCTGGATATCTGGACCAGCTCAATGCAGGGAGAGGACATTCCAGGTGCATATCCGTAAATCGTGGTCCTTAAATCATTTGTGAGCGTCCTCATCAAAGGGGTATTGTATCCAAAGCTTACTCTGTGTCTGCACTGGTAAATGTTGTTTTGCGGTGGCGGAAACCAAACCCAGCGCACCAAGGGATTGAGGTTGCCTTCTCACAATTTAGTCAAGCATGTTACATTGTACGATGAGATAGTTCTCGAAAACTCTTTGAAGAGCATAAAACCGTTCTTGACAATAAAAAATAGAACGCAGTAACCTTTTTTTACCGCCATAACAGTTATTGGCCGCCAGTGGGCAATGAGATGCACTTCGGATATTGTAAGATATATAGCAATAAGGGCCGTTCTCATGACTTAAAAATGCATAAGATAATACGAATTGCAAAGATATGATATTGGCGGAGTAGTGCATGTCATGACTTCACAGTTGTAATAAATCCATTTGTAGTAGCCCTGCAATATAATTTGATTTTTGTTCTGTTGTCGTTCAAAAATCGGTCACTTTTGTGTTATTTTTGAAATTCAATTATTTCTTATTTATCGGTCAGCTGCAAAATGCCTTTAGCAGTCCATTCATTTGCACAAATGTAAACGCATAAAAACTATAAATTAGAAGAAAAAAATTGGATGAGGTTTACATATCTCGATTTCAAGATAACCCTGTACCTTGTCTAAGGCTCCCCATATGAACCATCGATTTGTATGGTGATATATTCCTTATTGGTCCGATCTGGACATATGGGGCATATTTTATTAGAACTAACGAATGACACACAAAAACTTAAGAATGGGGGTAAGGTTGTATGGCGTTATACCGTCCCGATCCAATAAGATACACCAATTTTAGTGCTTATAGCGGAATAAAGAAACAAATAGACAAACCTAAAAATGGTGGTAATTTTAAAGTAAGCGTTGGCATGCTCGTTTAATACACTTTATCTGAGGAGCGAAAAGGAGAGTCAAATATGTAAACTTAAAATCTCTATCTCATATTGTCTCTAAGATCTTGTTCAAACAGACGGATATATCTATATCGACTCGAATTTTGATGCTGATCAAGAATATATACTTTATGATATCTGCCACGCCTCCTTCTGCCTGGTACATACACTTACACAAACTTAATATACTCCTCTACCTTAAGTGTGTAAGGTATAAAAAACTTATTCCAAAAAATTTAAAATTGATTATAAACTTAAGTGATAATACCATTTTAGACTGTGTGTGAATGATATAAAAAAAAAAACAAGAAAAAACGTTATTTTCGGTTGAACCGAAGCTCTTATACTATCACACGAAATATTAAATCGTATTGTAAAACATAATTACAATAATACAAAATATTTGCGGTCTCGACTTTCCATTTAATTTAGTAATTTGGATTTATTATTTTATTTATGGCCGTTCTCATGACCAGAAATACATTAGAGGATAAGAATTGCTAAGATATGCTATTGGCAGAAAAATATATCATGACTTCACAGTTGTTATAAATCCATTTCGAGTATCCCTGCAGTATAATTCGATTTTGTTCTGTTATCGTTAAATAATCGGTTCCTTTTTTGTGTGTAATTTTTTAAATTCGATTATTTTGGTCTTATTTATCGGTCAGCTGCAAAATGCTAAAGAGGTGGACAGTCCATACATTTGCACAAATGTAATCTCATAAAAACTATAAATTAGGAGAAAAAATTGGATGAGATGAAGCGATATAGATGATCATTTCCACCGAATATTTTTAAATGTAAATAAGATAGCTTAAAAATTCGATGTTATTTCAAAATTATAGAAATAACCATCCATTGCAAAGTTGTGAGCACTAGAGTTGAGCGATATATCACTACCTGTGATTCAATCACGGCGACTGAAAAATCACGAATATCAGTTGCTACTCGATATTGTAAATGTCAGTGATTGAATATCATTTATTTCTTACTGGTGCCACTGTGATGTATGGCGTATGAGTAATATATCATGCATATCATCAACTGATATTCGAGATTCGTGGCAACTGATGTCATTGGTAAAGAATTGTAATGAGGATATGCCACTTGGTCAATCCCGGGAAGGATTATGTGATTTGATTTTTGGAATGGACGCAGCAATCAGTGACCACTTAAAATATCCTGTTCCCGCCTCAATTCCCATGATTTTTGTAAGGAGCCCATATCCTGTAGCGGGAGCCCAATGATTCCGCCTATCTCCAACACTCTCGAATGGTTTATTGTACCATTTTAAGCTAATCCTCTCCAAAAATGGCGCAAAAAAGAATATATTCCAGAAACTGATGGCGGTTTCCTTAAGTATGGAATTAGTCTCAAAGAACTGTAATGAGGATATGCCACTTGGAATATATACAAATCAGGTGACCACCTAAAATACCCCGTTCCCGCCTCAATTCCCATGATTTTTGTAAGGAGCCCATATCCTGTTGCGGAAGCCCAATGATTCCGACTATCTCCCACACTCTCGAATGGTTTTTTGTAGCATTTTAAGCTAATGCTCTCTGTTTTCTTTAAATGTTTTCTTAGTATCCAAGCGTGATAGCTTTTAGCGATTCAACCTTAATGGAAAGCGCAAAAGAAAAGCTGGTAGCAGCCGTTAACAATAGACTTCAGCCGTTGCATAAACTCTAGTGCACAACGATTTCTTTCTTCTCTATGCTGCATTAAAACGAAGCATAGAACGACATTGCTGCAAGACAGATTAAATGGATTGACTTCTTTCAGTATAAACTACCACATTCAAGTTGATCCTGAAAAAATCATACATACAAACATTACATACAAAACGGGAAATCACCGACTTGACTTCAAAGTTTAAAGTAGATTTTATGAATAATAATGTAATACAAATAAATAGTATTGAAAAAAAAGTTAATATCATATAATAGTATTGCATATATTGTATTTATTTTTATTATTTTTATTTCTTTTTATAGAGATCCTAACAAGACTTCGTTCTGACAATACTTACTGATATTAATATTATTTAAATTTAGTTACATTATTTTACCTCAAAACTAAACAAACTTCTACTGAAAGTGACAGCAAACTCAATGAAATCAAAAAAATCTGATTGAATCTTTACTGATGTATCGAATAGAGCAAAAGTAAATTGGCACATAGTGTTAATAGTATATTTGTTTTGACAAAAAGTTTTTAACACAATACTTTTCGATTTTTGTAAATTAAACAATCAGTTCAATTCAGTTATAATTTTAAAAGAATACCCTGATTGTAATTATTTTAATTATTTATTGGTTGTAATTATTTATATTCTGCTTCTGATTACCAATGCATTTCCAGAATATTGTTGGGCGTACACCCGCAAAGATACCACCAGTTTCAACAACAGAGGCACCTATCGAACAAAAGGATTCTGAAGAGTATTGCGAACGCATTTGTGCCAATGTTTACGATGAGAACGATGAAATCGTGTGCGGATCGGATGGTTATATGTATACTGGAGAGGCGCAACTTGAGTGCTATTCGTCCTGTCTCCATATTGGTAAGTACAATAAATTACAATTTACAAACAACTACATTTGTTTAAATTTTGGGGAAACCTGTAATGAGTAATGAAAATCGCTGTTCTTAGAACGGGGTGAAGATTGGTTTTTATGGGCACTAACGTTGGTTGGCATTTGAGGTGTTTCCCGCAGCATTTTCATAAATTACGTCGTCCAGCTTCATCTTTTAAGGATAATTAAGGAAAATAAGGAAAAAAAGTCAATTGCCCATTTTAGGAGCTCTGAAAAAGCTCACAGCTACAGTCTCACTGTGTACTTGCAATTTCAAACAACAATTCAGCCCGTAGAAATCACTCCCTTGACTATATGAACTGGGTCCATATTAATTATGTTAATTATTCTTTTAGTAAATAAACTCTTAATTATAGAATTTTGAATATAATAGCTGTTCTCACTGGAGTAAAGCTATTTCTGTTATATTATGAACTTTCAACTAACTTACTTATTGTCTTATTGATAGATTGTAAATTAATAATAATAAAAAAAAAAAAAATTATTCTTTTAACATATTATGTAAATTATATAGTACTAAATTGTTGTTTGAAGCGTATAAGAGAAAACATCGGAGTTCCCATAAAGTACTAGGGTACTTCTGTCTGCCTTTCATGTCTGGTTTCTAGAGCTGTCAAACACAAATTTAAGAATGCAGATTATTCAAAATTTGACCGTAGTATAATGATAGGTGGTACCTCTCAGAAATTTTTGATAAGAATGCCTGTTCCATCATAAACAGTACCATCTGAGTTGTTCGTGGCGTTGAAGCCGTATTCTGGAACTAGGAACGTATGATTGTTCGTTAGGTATGTTTCTGAGAAATTTATAAGAAACACATTATTTGTTTTATTGGACCGTAAGCATCTGGATGTTTTGTTTCCGAATAAATTGATTACGCTATTTGAATAAATGCCATGACTCTCCTCCTACTTAGTCGTATTGAGGCTATTCTCTTAGTGACTTAAGAGCATTTGGGGATATACTCAAATGTTCATTCACCCTTAGAAACAATGTTTTTGACTACAAAAAATATTTTCACCAGAAGATCCATTAAGTATTGAAATCCAGCAAATTTTCATATACTTTTTTTCATTTCAACACCAAAGCATTATTTGCAAGAATATAAAGGTCGTTGAGTAGCCTAAACTCGGTTAATATTCTTCTGAGTTATAGGACAACAGACCCCCTTCGACCCACTGGCCTTCCATAGACAAATTTGGTTCCAAAATTACTCTGGACACTGGACAATACAAACCAACCGTCCATTTTATGCAGAAGCATTTGTAATATTTCAGATCGTTCTCTTGATTTAGTCTTTGTTGACAAGGGTTCGATGTATCCTTTATCAGAATTCCTGCGATATCGATGCATGAGGACAATTATCATCCTACATCTAACACGATGATCAGATCTCTCCTTAAATATATCTTTTCGGCTCGATAAAGTTCCCTGTTCAGGTGATAAGGAGAGATCTGATCATTGCTGTTAGATGTTTAAAAAAAAAGAAGCTGACTACGAAAAATTAAATCTGTTACTCCAACTATTTTGCAGAATTTTGTATTCCTTACACAACTGTGCCTAATTCTGCTTGAAGCTTGCCTTGGTTCTCTAGTAACCTAAGTCGATTAAAAAATATTAAATTGCGTCCTTTTAAAAAATATAAACAAAGTGGCACTGTTGATTATTGTAACTATTATGTTGCTCACTCCAATTTGAACTGTTAAATTGTTACGCTGCCAATTTGTTACGAGTTAAAAATACGGTGCGTAATAATTCGTAAAAGCTTTTTCAACTTTGTCAATATAAAGCTTAGAAATACGGCTCATCCCTCAAATGTTCGTCTTGATAGTAGTGGAGCATTCTTCTAATCTACCTATATTAATTTCTCTTCTAACTCTAATACACCTCATCCATATAGCATTCTATATCCTGCAATTTGCATGTCTAATATGTTAACATGTCTTCTAGTTGTCTACTAAAACAATGTGCTAGCTCCATTTGTGCTCCTTTAATTTTCTTTTTTCCAACACTTTGGCAGTAAATCTAATATCTCGAATTATAGGGGTATTGCAAAGTGCTATCTCGAAACTTTGAAAAAGTTATCAATAATCCATTACAACAATCGTTAAAATCAATTGTGAGTCCTTTTCAACATGGACTTGTTAATGACAGATCCATTTGTACTAATCTTCTAGAGTTTTCTTCTATTGTCTACAAAGATTTTATATCTGGCTTTCAGACTGATGTCATATATACTGAATTTAGTAAAGCTTTCGGAAGTGTTTGTCATAATCACCTTATATACACACTAAAAGCTTTAAGATTTCTGCCTTTTTTTGTAAATTGGATACTGTCCTACCTCATAGGCAGATATCAAAAAGTTTTATTTAATAATTGTTTATCTAAAACTGTAGGTGTCTTTTGGTGTTCCACAAGGTATCCATCTTGGGCCATTACTTTTTGTAATAATTTTAAATTATCCCTCTTTCAATCAATCAATCATTCTCATACGCTAATCAATGCTCATACGCTAATTAATGCTGATGACGTCAAATTATGTTTGTCTTATTCTGATGTTTTTCTGCATAGTGTATTGCAAACAGATTTGAGTTCGTTGAATTTCTGGCGTGAAGTATTTACATTTTAACTAATCGTAGCCTTTATAGAATATTTCGTTTCCATGATTTAGGTCTTCTTACGGACCCAAAATTTAACTATAACTATAATATTGTTGATATGGTAAATAAAGCAAAAGGTTTTCTTTGCTTCATAAAGCGTTGGTCTAAAGAATTTGATGATCCTTATACAAGTAAAGTTCTGTATACTTCACTTGTTCGTCCGATTTTAGAATTTGCATCTTGTGTTTGGAACCCGCATGATGCTACTTATCAAGATCGTATTGAATCAGTTCAAAAGCGGTTTCTGCTTTTTGCTGTTAGAACCCTCAATTGGGCTCCTGATGTTCATCTCTCACCCTATGTGGATCGCTTGAAACTAATACATCTTTCAACCCTGTCCACACGACGGTCCATGCTCCATATTGTCTTTCTTCATAAGATTCTTTGTGAATTTTAGGTTGTACAACATATTATGATTGCCAAGACTCAATTCTGTCTGTCAGCTCTAGTATCTATAATAAATTCTCTTATCTATTTTCGTTTGATTCTTCTTTGATAAAAAAGTTGTCCTGAACTCTGAACATCAGACACTTAGTCGATTTAGCTACGTCCGTAAAATTTTTTGTTGAGATTAAAAATTTAAAAGTTTGCATAGTTCTACATTAGCAAGTGTACAGGGTAGTTGTAAACACACGACTGTTACATTCTTACTTGTTTTAATAACAAAATTGTGTTGAAATTGCTAAACTAAATAAAGGGATTTCCAATAGAGACAAGTATATGATAGCATTTAGCCTATTCATAATGTTGCTCTAACGACAATTTTAAAACTGTATTGCGAGCGCATTGTTTCACATCGTTTTAAAATCAGTTGCTGATGTCAGATACATACACAGAAATAATCGTTCAAAGTATTTTCAAATCAATATAGTTCGCAAATAGTTCTAAAATTTTTTGATATTTGTGAAATATGTGTAATCGAGCTCAGTAAACCACAAAAATACCAAACATTCTACCAAGGCTGAGGAAAACTGGTCAATTCTGACAACAATTTTATTTGTCTTTATTTTTCGAATAAAGTAAATTTTCGTACGTTAAAACGAAAAAATTTGAGACGGCTAGAAGTCGCTCAAAACTCGTTAACGTATGACAATACATTTTGTTGTTGCTTATTTTGAAATTTTCATACGTTAAAACGATTAGACAACATTGTAAATAGGCATATTGAATAAAAATTGTGTGTGAGATAATAACGAATCTTTTTATTTTATTTTAAAGGCCTATCAATAACATTATGTGTGGCATAGACCTTTAAGAAAATTACGCAATACAAAGCCTAACGGGGTCAAATCGCATGATCTCGGTGGTCAGTTCACGTCGCCACTGCGTGAGATAACGATGCCCTCAAATCGCTCGCGTAGTATATCCATTGTGCCATGTGTGGCACGTAGTGCCGTTCTGTTGGAACTACATGTCGTTCACATTCATATCATCCAATTTGGGCCACATGTAATTGTTAATCATCGGTCGGTAGCGCTTTCCATTGATGGTAATGGCAATGCCATCCGATGATACCGCCGGCCCACAATTCACACCATACAGTGACTTTCTGCGGATGGATTACCAATTGGTGGACCTCGTGTGGACTAGCATCGTCCCATTGTGAAATCGGGGTCCACTTCAAACTGCTCCAGAACACAGTCAGCAAACATAAGGCCTTGTCTACAGTCGTTTTCCTTTTGCTCCTGGGTCAGTTGGATTTTGTACGGATGTAGAACCAAGCCCCGCCCTAATATTTGTCAAGTTGTTGTCTGCCAAAGCCCGAGTCTTTGTGCACGTCGCGGAATTCACTGCCTCGGAATCTCCTGGCCATTCGGCCATTGGTGATGTTTTCGACAAATCTTAGCTTTCGTTGATCAAATCGAATTTGGTCACCAAACGTGGAATAGTCGACTTTGAAGGACGACCGTGTAACCATATAATGTGCTCAACACGCTCATATTTGCCACAACTCAATATTGAATATAAAGTTTTGTCACTTCCACGTGTTGCTCAATGCAGTAACTAGTCACTTTGGTTTGTCTTTAGAGTCTGAATAATAAAAGACAGGAAAACTAACAACATGGCCGCCATGAACTGTAAAAATCTACCTGGAATGGGTTGCTGGAAGAGTAATGTTGTGATGTCATTTTCTAGAAAGGATTAGATATAAAAAACCAAAGAAACTATCAGAAAGAAGAATTTCATTTTCTAAACCCGTGAAAGAATCCAGATGCTACCAGATATAAAAGCGAATGCAGCATAACAGTTAAATTCAAAACAACTACTTAAATTGCTCTACTAAATATAAAGTACCCACTTAGGTCTGAATAACTCAGAACTTTGAAAAATAGGCAACTGTAGCCAAATTGTCGAAAAGAATTACACAATCTATTATGTGATTTCACAACGGAGTGTTCTTTCAAACTGCCTCGAAAAATGACGAGGTTCACAAAATTTTCCGCTTTAAAGAAATACCCACAATATGTTAAGCCAAAGCATCCCTTCACAAATTTAGAAATTTAAGTAAACAATAGCGTTGGCCAGCAAAAGGAGCAAGTGTGAAGAGTATTAAAGCTTCGATATACAATTCACACATAGTGTTAAATACTATTATCCGTTTTGTCACAAAGTTTGGAAACCCCATAAAATTAATATATATATATATATATATATATATATATATATATATATATATATATATATATATATATATATATATATATTATTTTTTTTTTTTTTGTTTTTCATAATTGTTTCAGATATTTAGCTGAAAGCCGGTTTTTAAGCTTTTTTTGGTCCGAAGTTTATAAAGTTCTATATTAATATGCCATGCCCACTTTTTAATGAAATACAAATCCACCACCCACTTATATGTTTTGTATGAAAAACTTCTTTGTTTAAGTTCATATCAGGTTGAAATTAATTTTGGCGGCCTCTTATGGACGCACATACTTATTCTAATGGGCATATCCTTTTACTTTTATGGGTAACTCCCATACAAAGCCATCGTCCAATTATGTGTTTTTGTGTAGAAACATCTCTATTACAATACGAACGGAATGGTATCAGAACTTCGGTTCAAGCGAAGAGAACAATTTAATTTTTTTTTTTTTTTTTTATTGTTTTTTGAAAAATGTTCTATTTTTATTTCAGATGTAGCCATAAAAAGCAAAGGCTCATGCAGTCCGCTCTAGATTTTATGTTTGAAATCATTTAATTTAATTAATTTATTTTTATTTGCTAAGTAAATATGTATTATCTATAAGCTAAAAAATACACAATTTTAAAACATTTATAATGCCTACAACACTTTAAATATAAATTCTAATTACTTAAAATCTTGTTTTATAGTCTCATTTAACAAATACGTACATACTACGAACAAAATTATTAAATCTTAAAGTCTAGATATACTTATATCACTATAAAACTGCATTATACAATAAATTGTCTACATATATAAACCGTCACTCATGAACGGTGAAAAACTGCTGTATGCTCCAAAAACGTCACAGGTATGTACGAGTATGTTTAGTAATAATATTGATTTTAAAAATTAATTAATGGAAAGCATTTACTTAATTTGCAATTTGAGTATGTGTGTTATTTCCCACATCGTCCTTTCTCAGTCCCACCCCATATTAATATTTTTGGGAACTTTTTAGTATGCATTCATAGATATGTATAGATATGCGTGTATAAATATATTAAATATATGTATATGCGTATGCCAATTGACCAACAATCTGCAAAAGCTATCGAAAGCGAACACTTTTTCCGATGTTTTGCGGGCAAAACTATTGTATGAGGAACCGTGGCAGCAAAACGTTATGTAAACCCTCGCTGTCGGATCGCCTACGGCTATGCGCCAAAAATTTTCAGGTTTCGTTGCCAAAATATTCCTATGTTATATATAAATAATAAACAAGAAAAAAAAAACATTAACTTCCAAGGCACCGACACTTAAATACTATTCATGTCTTTGAATGGATATTAACATAATAAAATTTATTCAAATTTGTATTTGGCTTTAATTTCCCTTTTTTAATGATTGTAGATTGGATAGAGGGTTGTAAATCATTTTGTTGTGATGAAATTATTAGACTGAAATAAATTAAAATGGATAGAAATTTCGGAAATTTTGGCTTGAACCTGGTAAACAGAACGCTAGACAGTTGAGCTATTGAGTCCTCAAAAACTTACTGATACAAATATACAATTTATACAACGTCAATATTAATTGGATTCACCTTTTATATGTAGTTGACCAATTTAAAAACAATTATTATTTTAATATTAATAATTGCTTTAATTGAAACAAAATAAATATTTTTGCATTTTAGCTATACCTTCTATCTTCCATTTTTAATTAAAAAATCAATCAATCAAAAAGAAAAACAGGTTATAAAACTAAAACCGTAAATTAATCAATTCAAATTGTGAACCTAAATCGAAACCAGAACCGATATTTAATTTTTTTTTAAACCGGAACCTTTCACCGAAATGAAATAAAATGAAAGAACCATACCGGGTCAAAAACATTTGTACCGCTATAGTTTCGGTTCTCATATTTATTTTTTTCTAAGAAAAATATTTACTTATGCATAGTGTACTTATGCACAATGTTCAAAGGAAAACAAAAAACAGCTGATACCATACACAAATGGTTAGTAAATTCCTCAAGGAAGCGTAAAACATTTGTTTTCAGGCGTCGGTTATTAATTCGTCGTATGAGCATCGCTAAGAAGATATTGAATGCCGTCAACGACGATCCAGATCTCAAAAGGGTCATAACTGGTAGCCAAATCATCCCAATAGTAGCGGAAAGAAGAGCCGCGACCGAAAAAAACACATCAAATTCGGCCAAATGGAAGGTTTTGCCCACTGTCTTCTTCGACTTCGATTCACACTATGCGTGAAGAGTATAAAAATTTTGGTATGTTTGTATTTAATTGCTCTTGAATAAAGAAGTTTGTTTAAAAAAGCTTAAATAAAATGTTATTAAGTAATTTGATATACACGCCCGTGTTCCGGTTTTCGAATCCGAATAATTTTTTTCGGATTCGGTTTCGTATTTCACTTTCAGGCTAATTCCGCTATTTAAATTCACTTGGAAATAGCAGTATGGAATTCATATTCTCAAGGTCTGGTAAATTCAACTAACGAAATTCATATGAAATTTAAATACGGACAAAGACAAAGACTTTACTGGAAGAGGGTTCCGGAAGCGACGAAATTGCTGCTGTTTATATGCAGCCGCCGGATCCAGCCTATGATTAAGCTGAAGATGATGCAGATGAAAATGAAGGTGGATTCATAACCAATCGATGAAGGACTACCCCAAAGCGAAAACAAAAATATTAGCGCTACAAGGCACTTTGTTGTTTCAGAAATCGAAATTGATTCGTCTGTACCACATTTGAACGACAAATTTAAGTGGTGAAAGTCTGCGTTTCACTTCACAAAGCGGATTTTTCCAGTTGCAAATTATTTGGATTGTAGCAAGAAAGCTTATGTTGTATTTAAAAAATTATTTAACGATGATATTTTGAATATGATTTGCGAAGAAAGAAACCAATATGAAGTTCACATTTCGAAAAAAAAAAAAATAGAAAATTAGAAAAGAGGAACTAAGAGTTGGCATAATGATTGTAACTGGTTACAATAATATTTCATGTAAACAATCGTAAGGGAGGCGTGACAGTGGCTATGGCTCGCGATCGATTTCATTAAATTGAACGTTGCATTGATTTTTCTCCAAAATAATCATTGAATTAGAACGATAAAATATGGAAACTTCGAGCACTCACAGATAAATTGAAACAGAACTTTATGTAAAATTTTCACACAGAACAACATTTGTCGTACTATGAATCCATGATAAAATATTTCGGTCGACATAGTTGCAAACAGTTTATCAACGTAAAACCCTTGCGTTTCGGTTACAAGGTGTGGTGTTTGAATACACCTAATGGGTATTTGGTAAATTTTGAAATCTACCAAGGTAGAAACCCTCGAATAAATCCAGATGTGAGAAAAACTATAGAAAATGTGTTGCGTCATTACTTCAAATGATTTATGAGTTTCCTGAACATGAACAAATTGTTCTACTCATATTCCTTCGATAACCTTTTCACTGGAATTCCTACGCTTGATTATTTGACGAAAATTGGTCATCATGCAACAGGAATCATTAGAGAATGCGAATTCCGCACGTCTGTCCGTTACCGGCCAATAAAGATATGAATAAAGACGTTCATCTTTAGGAAAAACTGAAAGATCATAACATTTCCATCACCAAATGGCGTGATAATAAATGCGTTTGTGTTGCCTCGACATTGTATGGTTAAGATCATGCAATGATATACGGTTCATTTGAAAACTAACACAACGGGTGGAACTGGACCATATTCAGTTGAAAAATATAATAAATACATAGGTGGTACAGATCGAAAGGACCAAAACATTGCATATTACAGATGTGGTAAGTTGTGATTTTTGAGTAATCTTAAGTTCGATGAGAAAAATAATAAAACTTTCATTGATTTTCCAAGGAGCGCGGAAGAATAAATTCCACTCAGATATCCACATGGCTGTTGAATATCTGAGCGGAAAATGCTTGGAAAGAAAGCCTGCCCAAAACATAACACATCTAGAGATTCATGGAAACATACATACTTACTTACTTACTTAGGTGGCTCTACAACCGTATATCGGTCAAGTCCACACGTAGGAAAGCGCATCATTCGGTATAGTTTAGTGCACGCCGGCGCCAGTCGCTGGCAATCCGGAGCTCTTCAGGTCATCATAAACCTGAGTTCAGGTTTCCGTCGTAAACCTTTAGTGCTGGAGCTTTTTTTTTTTAATACGCTGGACTATGTCAACCTCATCATACAGCTCACACAGCTCGTGGTTCATACGGGTCCTAAACTGGAAGCCAACTCTAAGCCAACTCGAATACTTCTAAAGTCGCTGTATCCGTTGATGTCATAGTTCGAGAAAGCCCTACTAATTGGTATCAAAGGGTTCGAAGAGGTTCTTTCCTAATCTGACGACGCTTTTGGTGTGTGATAGCGTCATCATGCAAAGATGAACAATTTTTGCTGGGATACCAAGTTCAGATAGGGCGTCGTAGAATTTCTTTCTTATCAACGTGTCGAAAGCGGCCTTATAATCGACAAATAGGCGGCTTTTGTCTTCATTGTAGTCACGGGTCTTTTCCATGGTCACTGGTCGACCTCTTTGGTCTGAAGCCGCTGAAGATACTGCCCTATCAGTGCATTTGTGTATGGCTCCTGCCATTTACACAGTACGTGGGACAGAATTTTTATCCTATTGAAAAGAGATTTAATCCCCGGAAGTTCGACAAAACATTGCCATGCATTATTGCAATTCGGTTTCGAATCGTGTTTCAAATACATTTGCGTCATGCCAAATTCTTCCATTGAATGATCGCTACAACGGAGAAGGCCATTATCCTAGTGAAAGTAGCAAAAGACGTTGCCTGGGATTAAATTTTAAAAGTCGATCGCGTGTGAAAAATGCGATGTGGCTTAATGCATTAGTCAATGTTTGAAGAACTTTTATCATATTTTCCGTCAAGAGAGTGATCGATAACCGTGAAATGCATACATTATAATTTTTTCCATTAACTTTTATATACTTTTGATTACAAATATCACTAATAAATGTTAATAATCACTGAAAATACATATATACATTTACTATGCAAAATAAAGTCAAATTTGATTTTAATCTTTTTGTAACGTTTTCCTGCGACGATATGTTACCACCTAATAACAATATAACGGAAAATCGTATAACATTTTTGTTATAACTTTTGGACTCAGGGGGATAAAATTTGCATATGTGAGAATTTCCAAAACAAGATTCGAAAAAAATGGTCCAGTTGGTTTACGGACGATAATTTTACCTGATAACGTCATAAGAAAACAATAATGAAAAATTGCATACTTTTGTGAATTGAACTCTAATGTAATTCCAATAATTCAATCAGTACACAAACAACTTGTCATATAAAAGAGTTTCGTTACCAACAATAAAGAGTGAAATATATGCTCTCTCTCTCTCTCTCTCTCTCTCTCTCTCTCTCTCTCTCTCTCTCTCTCTTCGACCGACCACCAGCAACTTTAAAAGCCATTTGTTGTTGTTTTTGGTACTCAAATGCAAAAGTAACTGTTATTGTCGTCTTCCTTGATCTATTGTGTGCGTGCTTTGTTTACTTTGTACATGTATTTTATTTGAAACAAACTTTATTATACACTTACAATGTTATTATGCATACATCCCACCGCGCGCTAGATAACACTAATTCGCAAAGCACACACACAAATAACTATAGCTTTCAACAAGCCAATGCACGCTGGTCTGTCTATCGCTATCTTGTTCAGGCGGAACAACACAATCGTCACATGTATTCATATGTGTACGATTACATGTTCCGCCTTTTGCTTTTCGTTCGTTTAGTGTCGTGTATTAACGGTAAACGGAACGTCAGAAATGAGTCAACCTCTTGACGAGGTAAAAACCAAGTGACGAAAGCCTGAGATCTCATTGAAGATTAACTGTTGGATGGTCCGACTCTTTCTTCACATTCAATTACAGGTAAAAACCAAGTGACGAAAGCCTGAATCTCATTGAATCTCTTACTCATCACTAGCGCCATCTTTATCGGTAGCTTTCGGAACTGAAGGTTTAGTATGATTTTCTCACTTTATGTTTTGGTTTTCTGGCGGTATCGAGTCGCAAAATAGAATTTTCATGCCTTTCCTTTCCAACATCAACGTAGCCGTGCTCCGGCAGTGACCACATTTATGTTTTTATCATCAATAACTGAAGCAAAGATAATGCAATACTAAAACTGCACTTTAAGTCCAAAACACAATCAATGGCGTTTTCCAAAGCACTCTCATGACATTTTCACACTCGAAGTGTGAGATTTCTGATTTGCTATCGCTTCAGCTGCGCAAACTGATGCAAATTTTTCACATGACGCTATTTGTTCATAATGT
Source organism: Leucophenga montana (assembly GCA_035044765.1). Lineage (NCBI taxonomy): Eukaryota > Metazoa > Arthropoda > Insecta > Diptera > Drosophilidae > Leucophenga > Leucophenga montana. The sequence goes on from JAWNNQ010001561.1 coordinate 69,877, forward strand.
TCATGATTCCAGGTGATGTGGCAGCTGCCATAGTCCTTGTACAATCATTGGAGGTATCTTCCTGTAGTTTTCGATAGTCTCAATACTAAACAGGAGCAGGCCTTGCGTATGTCATCATGACCAGTTCTTGCAGTTTAGTTGGATCTGCAAAGAACGAAAGGGAATAGGGCTAAACTGTTTGTCAAGTACTTGGTTTCGTATTTACTAGATTTAATCGACTTACATTGCATGGAAATTAGCTACAGCGTTTCGTTGTTTTGACAAACATATGGCTGCCGACAGGCTATTATTGAACAATATTGTATTTGATTCAGTTTTCACGCTAATCAACACGATTTAAAGAATTTATTCGGTCGTCGTGGTCGTATTTTTCGAAACTTTTTTACTGTCGGGCTTTTACACTCCTCGCACTAATTAAAGTCTGTTCAAAACATCCCGCCGAGAGAATGCAGGTGTGAGCAAAAGCAAGTATGACATTACGGCGGGATTACGTTGGCTAAAAAGGAGTTAAAATAAATCAAAACAATTTTTAGTTCACCTCTTATTTGGTGACAAACGATATTTAACTCCTCCGTGGAGTTAGTAACGACTTCTCAACAAAACAGGGTGGTTCATGCGCAGATACACTGCACAGGATGGCGTTGGATAATAATATTTTTTTAATTAAAATTGGCTGAATTCCTTATAATTTTAATAAGAGTAAGCATTAAATAGAAAGAGCAATGTTATTTATTTACTTTTTCATCAGTTGCAATGAAAATTGACGCAAAAACACTGCAATAATTGAAATAATCAGTAGTGTCCGTCCTACGGATATATACTTTCCAAGTCGACCAAAATATATGGGCCAAAAATAACACCATCAGTATACATATTGCATGGTTTCAAAAAAATCCAAACTTTTTACGAAAAAGTTGATTTATTTGATGCTTACGTTGCGAATGGCAAACCTTGGCAGTTGTAGCTGACGCACGGATGCATGAAAAAATTGTCCGTCCTATGGATACACTTTCCAAGTCAACCAAAATAGATGGGCCAAATATACCACCAATGTATAGGTGAGATCAGTGGCTTTAAAATAATATATATTACACGATTTCGAAAAATCTAAACATTTTACGAAAATTTGCTGGTAGTGCTACTGAATTTATGTTATTATCCGAACTTTCATCAACATCGTCATCATTTAGTTGAAAGAGATCAGCGTGGAGGTTCTCCCGATTCATGTACTGCATGCTGTAGTAGGGCTGCAAAATCATCGAGGTTAACATCGATGTCATCGATGGCTAAAGTATAAGTAAGCACTTTTCAAAAAAAAAGGGGTTTTTGTTGCATTATTTTTATTATTTTTACAGTTTTTTTTTTAGTTTTCATTTCGTTGGATAAAATGGACAAGTTTTTGCGCATATCAAGTTAGTAAGAGTCTCAGCAGTTGTGGCCTAATATTTTAATAATTTCATTGCGTTTCAGATAAAGACACTGCTGCGGATGGCAACAATGTTCTATCCGCGCTTTAAAAAGGAAGAATTTCATAACCCGGCTAATGCAGACCAAGGAGTGAATGCACTGGTAAATGACTTGGCATCTGTCATTTATGTGCGAAATGTGCAATATGTTAGAAAAATGAGGAACCGCCAACCAAGACGACAAACATCACAGACCTGTTCAGTTTTGTGGCAGAAAAAGTGCAGCAGAAACCCAAAAACAATAGAGCAGATACAATAATAGAATTGCGTCAATTTTTGGAGCAGCGAAATGCATCCCAGGGAATAGATCCGCTCGAATATTGAAAGGTAAATATTTTTACATTTATATTTTATATGTTATATTTTTTCAGATTAATGAGAACCAATTTGGTTCCCTTGCGCAATGCGCAATGAAATACTTATGCATTTCAGCGACCTCGACAGAGTCGGAGCGAACCTTCAGCAAAGCTGGAGAAATTGTTAATGAAAAACGTGCAGCACTGAAGCCAAAAGCTATTAATATTTTATTTTTAGAAAAAAATCAGTGGCCTAATGAATATATCTCAATGAAGACATTTAAATTATTTTAAGAAATATCTTAAGAAAAACATTTAATTAATACTAAGAAAGTAATCTTTATTTTATTTTAATAAATGAATCTTTATTTTTGTTATTTAATATTTTAAGAAATGAAACTGAATTTTTGTTCTTTTAAGCACTACTCATACACAATACATATGGACTATTCTCAAAATGTGAACTCTTTTTATTTTTTAATTAAAACATTTTTTACAAATTTCTGGGCTATTTCAACTGTTTTCCAAATTTTCGATGCTTCAAATCATCGATGTTCCAAATCAACAATGTAGAAATCATCGATGTATTCACCATCGCTGATTTTGCAGCTCTATGCTGTAGCATATGCGGATACAAATAAGCGGGTAAAATTTTTACGAAACTATATGCCTTTAAACTATAGCCTGCGGAATATTGTATCGTTGTAAGACGACTAAATGCATTGCTGCTGTAAATTCTGAAAGATGAATCTAAGACATCACGTGTAACGTCGCAAAGCATCCAAATATGACATAGTGAGTGATCTGTAAAGAATATATAAATCAATCGAATCGTATTATGAGTCATAAAAATCATTATATCACTACATCACTATAATTAATGGCGATTATATTGATTGGTTATATATACGAGTATATATGGCAGACTCCTGTTCCAACAGTTTTTTGGGGCTGCAGTTCACGATGTGAATATTAGCATTCACAACGTGAATGTCAAATTAATGCAAATAGTTAAAAATATGTATATTTTGTACATTTTCGTAAAAAGATTAGATTTTTCGAAACTTTCAATTTAAAGCCACTCACCTATATATTGGTCAAATAAATATACTGTTTTGTAAAAAGTTTGGATTTTTCGGATCAGTCCAATATATAATTTTAAAGCCACTGATCTCACCAATATACTGGTGGTGTTATTTTTGGCCCATATATTTTGGTCGACTTGGAAAATATATCCGTAGGATGGACACTACTGATTTTTTCAATTCTTACAGTGTTTTTGTCTCAATTTTTATTGCAATTGATGCAAAAGTAAATAAATAATATTGCTATTTCTATTTAATGCTTATTTTTATTAAAATTGTAAGGATTTCTTGCAAAATTTTAATTAAATAAATTTTTCATAAACAACGCCGCCCTGTGCAGCGTTTGTGTACATTAACTACCCTGTGTCGTTGAAAAGTTTTAGCCTTCACCACTAACCATAGAATGTTCTATTACTATTCTCTACTTAAAGACTCAGGTTAAACCTGCATGAAGATAGCAAAGAATTCCCAGCAACACAGGGTCGTTCATGCACAGATAGCTGGACAAGGTGGCGTTGTTTATAAAATATTTTTTTAATTAAAATTGGCTGAATACCTTATAATTTTAATAAGATTAAGCATTAAATAGAAAAAGCAATGTTATTTATTTACTTTTGCATCAATTGCAATGAAAATTAAGTCAAAAACACTGAAAGAATTGAAAAAATCAGTAGTGTCCGATCCTTGGATACCCTTTCCCGAGCGATTAAAATATATATGCCAAAATTGAAACAACCGGCATATAGCTGAGATCAGTGGCTTTAAAGTAACATGTTTATATATATATGCATATATATACATATATATATGGTTGTAGTAGGTGTGGAAGGGTCAGGAGAAGGGGGTAGGAGAATTGGAGCTAGAGTAAAGGGGCAACGTGGGTCAGAGAAATGGTGGTACAGGGGGAGTGGTTGGGAAAAGAGTGGCAGGGAAAGGAGAGGCAAGGGGAAGGGCAGAACGACGTATCTGTAAAGATAATATAGTCATTAGTCTTCTTCATAAAAATCATAACATAAAATACAAACCGCATTATTGACCTACCACAATATATTATCAATGGTAGCCCTCTCCTTCCATAGTGAAGAGTTCGCCAGATGTAAAGCCTTTATTGTGAATAGTTGCGGCTGGCTCACATTGTGAACGTTTCCATTCACAACGTGAATGTCAATTTAATGCAAATAATTAAATAGTTTTATATTTTGTACGTTTTCGTAAAAAGTTTAGATCTTTGGGAACCGTACAATATGTCAATATAAAGCCACTGATCTCAGCTATATGCTGGTTATTTTAATTTTGGCCCATAACAAACAGATAGACAATTTTTTCATGCTTCCGTGCGCAAGCAACCACTACCAAGGTTTGCCATGCGCATCGTGTCCGTCAACGAAATCCACTTTTTCGTGTAAAGTTTAGATCGTTGGAAACCGTGCAATACGTCAATTTGAAGCCACTGAACTCAGCTATATGGTGGTTGTTTAAATTTTGCCCCATATATTTTGCTCGCTCGGGAAAGGGTATCCGAGAGACGGACACTATTGATTTTTTCAATTCTTTCAGTGTTTTTGACTTAATTTTCATTGCAATTGATGCAAAAGTAAATAAATTAGGTTGCTCTTTCTTTTTAATGATTATTTTTATTAAAAATGTAAGGAATTCTTGCAAATTTTAAATATATAAATATTTTATAAACAACGCCACCTTATCCGGCATATCTGTGCATGAACGACCCTGTGTTGCTGGGAACTCGTTGCTACATTCATGCAGGTTATTAAAATATCTATATCGATATCTATATCGATAATTTGATAGCCCTAAAATGAACTGCACTGAAGGTTACGACCTCAACCAGATTGTGAAGCGATGTGGCAGCACAAATCAGCATAAACACATATCGACAAATAAAATATAAATAAATATCTTTACTCTTTATATGCTACGTTAGTATTTTACGAAAATTAAGCTAAAAACAATATTTTGGCACAGTTCTACCCTCGGATCCACCAATGCACACAACTTGTGAAGATTATAAAAATAACAAGTACAATGCTTCGAATAAAATTGCTAATTCTTTTTATTACTTTAATTTCAAAAAAAAAAATTTCACGTTTTAACATGTATGTTTGTGCAATAACTTTTTTTTTTAATTATTTAATAATTAATTTTATTGCTTTTTAATAAAGAAAAGACCATCTCAATTCATCGCACAAACCAAATAGCAAATTGTTGTCTTGATAAATTTTTGTCTCAGAGAAATTTGAGATATGGTTAGTATAAAATTTTTAATGAATAAGCTCAAACAAAAGTCAATTATTTAGAATATCAAAGTAATTTTAAACATTACAGAATAGAGTAAAAAATAGTGAAAAAAAAAACGATTTAAAATGTACTAAAACAAAAGAAAAAAAATAATTCCGCATAATTTCAAGAGCTTTGAAAAATTTTCGTAAACACATATCAACAAATAAAAGCTTGGATTAATTATGATATATGTACTTTAGCTGTTTGCTTTAATACAAACATTAAATATTTAGATCATAAGTTCTGGTAAAATTTACCAATAGAAATTGCCCACGCTTTTTTCTCTTGTAAATTTGTTGGAATTTCTTTTTTCACATTAGTCATTTGTGAAAAAATTATTTACTATTTCATTTTACCCATTTTTCTCATCTATAAGGTGTGACTACCGCAAAACGAAACACATATATGTGCTTGCTTTTCCCAGTATACAGTAAAAATACTTCACGACATTTTGTCCTTTATGATATCAGTCAACGTCTTTTGGATGACATTTGTATATATGTGGTTGCAATTATTAATAAATAATTAAATAATAAATTAAATAAGAAAGTGGTTAACATTTAAAAAAATTAGTAAAGAGTGAAGATTGATGAGGTGAAATTGTTCTGTTCACTTTAAGACGCACCGCAACAAACATTTAAATTTATTTTTTAACACATTCAATTCCATATATCGCAATGAAAATTTCGGCTCATTCGTCATCCTGTATGAACAACTGATTTTCGTTGCACCGCATAAAAAACACATACGCACTTGGTTCATCAATTGAAACGTTTCAGTAAGTGTTACCAAGATTAAAACAGAACTTTATTAGCTGTTTGTTCGAATATTAGCTGTTTGTTCGAAGTTAATTTTTCGAATACCATTTCAGTTTGAGCGTGATAACTCCTCATCCAGTGGCCCAAATGTCTTAAAGTTTTTCATTGGAAGTTGAGGAAAGTAACCACCTTTCCAACACACTAAGTCACATATACAAGGGTAGCGTAACCAGAAAATGTTCTAAAAAGAAAACTTTTTTAAAAGCAAATATTTATTTAAATATTATAAACCAAGTAATATTCAAATGCGTGCTACGATTCCTTATGAAATGTTTTTCATTATTATATTTATTTTTCCTATATATATATATATATATATATATATATATATATATATATATATATATATATATATATACTGTTACGATTTGACCATCAAAAGTAAAATAATATTGTATTGTAACCGGATACTGACTTGCATGCTTATTCAACAATCTCCTACCTCAGCTTATTCGTCAAATAGAAGTGGGTTAAAGTTGTGATATTGAAGCCAGTTGATAGAGAGTAAATCATGGAAAGTTTAATCAAAAGTTTATTATGAATATTTTTCACGAAAAATACCATCGCATAAACGCAATATACAACCAATGATAATATTCAAAAGTATGCAAATCATTAATAGAAAACACTTTTCAAACGAAATGTCCGCATATGTATGTTGTTAAACGGATCAAGTCAATTTTTTTTTTACATTTTCCTATAGACTCCAGTAGTTATTGGCCAGTTTTGTGTTTGAAAAACATACAAGATAGTGTGAAGTTTCTTCCAATATAAATTCTGGTGTTGCCGTATAGTTCGTCAAGCGTTGCCCTGTTTTGTCGCATTCGCACTTCAGCGCGATTTGTGAATCTTAAGGGTGAGTGTGAACGAGATAAAGGATAACAACAATATTCCGATGAAGCAGACATTGTGTTGTTGTTAATAGTTATGACATCGTCTTAGATTGTCAGATTAGCCTAAATAGCGTAAATTAGTGCGAGCAATACGT
>JAWNNQ010001563.1:0-20386 GCA_035044765.1 Leucophenga montana
TCTTCTTGGGGTAGGGACAAGGAGACTATATTAACAACTTATAAAGCTATTGGAAGTTCTGTCCTAAATTATGCTGCTCCTGTATGGACTCCTTTCCTGAGTAAGACTCAATGGCAAAGCCTGCAAAGAAGTCAGAATAGTGCGCTGAGGACCGCCACTGGTTGTTTGCAAATGACCCATGAGGATCATTTGCACAGTGAAACGATGATACTTCCTGTTCATCAACATAATGAACTGCTTTCGAAGCAGTTCTTGTTGGGTGCGTACAGAGTTGATCATCCGAACCAATGCACCCTCACTACATCAGCGCCTACCCGAATAAGATCGGATATCAGGATATATAAGTCGAGGCCCAATTGCATAAAGATGCAACTGAGCATGCAATTCGCTCGTTTAGGGACAATATAATATTAGGTGGAAGACCTCCACCTATTCATGACAGCGAAAAACATCTCCCTCGTAGCACCAGAACAAAACTTGCACAGTTAAGATCCGGATGGAGCGTTATGCTCGAGTGCTACAGGGAAAGAATTGGGATAAGTAATACAAATTGCTGCCCTGATTGCGGTCAATCACCGCATGATACTTTTCACTTGTTCAATTGCCTGTCCCATCCAACACAATTGAGCCCTTTAGACCTCTGGTTACGACCAGAGGATGTTGCCTTTTTCCTAGACCTTGACACCTGAGGGTTGCATTTCGGTTTTTCTTTCTCTTTCACAAACATTGCTTGCACCATTACATTTTACTTTATATATAATAAATTGTGTACATATGATTTCCTGATACAGCTCACAAGAAGAAGCTGCTACAACAACAACAACAACAACAACAACAACCCAAAGGGTAAAGAATTATTAAAATGGATCAATGCACGAAATTACTCTGTTCTTAGCACAGGTTATCCTACATATTGGCCCACAGATTCAAGAAAATTTGCCGCATTTATTGGGCATAGGAGATCATTGTAGTATTGACATAAGAAGGTTGCAAATAAGAGATTTTCCAAATCTGTGTTCGGATCATTTTGCTATAATCATCTTTATAAACATTCCAGTTGATGTAAAAATATGTAAACAAAATTTAATTTGCAAAAATACTGACTTGGCATTATTCCGCTGCTGGTTAGATGAAAAGATTAATCTAAACATGGAGCTAATAAATGAAGAAGACATAGATAACGCAGTTGAATTACTCAACAAGAAAATTCATAAAGCTGCTGACATATCTACCCAGGCTTGTAGACAATCAAGGTATCCTACTAACACAAACTATTCTTTGTACTCCAGTGAAAGCAGAGATATACTTATCGAAAAAAGAGGACTACGGCGCTTTCAACAGAATTTCGAAAAAACTTAATGCAAAACTGGTAGAACTTAAAAGCGATCCTATAAAAGTCCACCTTTTGCTTCTCATCTTCAACGTTTGAAGTATCAATGAAATGAGTATCATTATATAGACCAGAACTATATGAACTCCCAGAACTATACAAATTGTCAAAAGTTACTCTCGCAGTTCCAGCAACCCAAGTAAGCGTAGAATTTGTTTTCAAGCGTCAAGCTTATTCTAAATCCGTTTAGGAATTGGCTGGACGCAAAACCTCTGAATGTCGTAATGTTTTAAGGTGTAATTACAATTAAAGAAGAAAAACACGTTAACTTCGGTAGAACCGAATCTTCAATATTTTTCACAAGTATTAAACAAATTACTGCCAAGACAGTTGGGCTTACGAAAGCTATCTCTAGGCGAGACACTCGTATTAATATAATATATGATGTTTTTATTTACTTTATCTTGAATAAATAGAATAAATTGAATAAATAGAATAAAAAGAATAGTTACTTCATAAAATTTAAATAACATGTTTGTTATGGTTTGGTGGCAGCGGCGGCGGTTTTGTAATAATTCGATTTCCAATTTAAAAAACCACACAATATTTTATTTTAATTTTTTATTTAATGTTTCTTGTATTCGTGCGCTAATGCTTTCACGCGTTTCTTGTTCGTATTTTTTCCTCGTCTTTTCTCTCTCGATGCTAACAAACGACTGCATCCTTTTATCAAAAGCATGTGACTCTGAGCAACGCAGCATAGGGCTACTTAAACTACTACGATATGTAACGGCTTTTCAGTTTTATTTATTTGAAATTCAACGTCTGCCTTTGCGAAACTACAACAATGTTATTAATTTGATATATGGTCCTTGAAACGTTGCCCATCAGGAACCTCTCCGGAAACTGAGCCCACAGTGATGAAGAAAAAACCAAAGTATTTGCTAACAACCCTAAGCTTGTTTTTCGGCAAAACACTCCTACAGATGGATTTATACTTCACCAGCATCAGAGCATGCCATATCCTTTCACCAATGCACTGAAAACACATTTAAGCGAGTTAAAATGCATAATGAAAAGAAAATTTAATGCATAAAAGCTTCTGGATACTATCTCATTTCGCCAAAAATGATTATTGAGTTGCCGAAATCTGCTCTAAGATTCCTAGTAAAGTTCGTTAACTGAATTTTGCTTATTGAACACTTCCCAAAGTAATGGTAAATATTTCCAAAGCCTAGCCAAACTATTTGGAAAGTACTTCTAAAGAAACTAACATCATATCTGCAAACCCTCAATATCATCCCCTCTCATCAGTTTGGATTCCGGGAAAAGCACGGAACCATCAAACAAGTCAACCGACTCACTAATGAAACTAGAACAGCTTTCGACCATTGAAAATACCAACAGAATACGCACAAATTACTCAAATCGTACTTAACAAGCAGAGTATTCAAGGTCAGACACAAAGACTAACTCTCTACTTAATATTCACTTCGTATATTCCCACAAATTCGACACTGCAATACTTAGTCGGTCCGATCGTCAAGAGACGTGGATGTCCATCTCAAACTTAATAAAGAATGGTTGGCAAACTGGCGCATAGAAGTGAATCAACAGAAATGCAAACACGTAACCTTCACCCTTGGTGGCATTCACGACCGACGTCTCACATATTGAAAACACATTGAAGCTAAAAATACTCAAATGTGGCTAAAAGCGGCAATCTTTGTCTGCAATATAAAGTCCTTCTCTATAATAGGATTGTAAAGCAAATATGGCTGTTTAACTGCACTTTGATAGCTACGCACACACGAGTTAAATGATACCGCTTTGATATTAATTTTAATTGATTTATTAAACGGTTTTAGATTTATAGCACAGAGTTGCGAAAATAGCGTAGTTTCTCGATTGGGGATTGGATTTAGAATGCCCGACCTCAAACCGAACATCAGTTGGCGCGAAATCCAAAGCCAACTGGGCAATTCCCGCTTACGGCGAATGAACTACAAAGCTGCCACTTAGCGATACATACATTTCATAAAACAATTCATTAAACATACGATCTAATTATGTTCTTATACAATTCATTTAGTACCCTACAATTCAATAAACAAAATATAAGATTTTATGTTGAGAATATGAACAACAACAAAAAAATAATTAACGAAATAATTAACATCGTTAATCTAGTCTAACCTAAGCTTCCGCTGCATCATGGTGAGAAACCGGATTGCTTGGCTCAACTGTGCCACAGCGCCCGAGCTCGTGCTGTGATCGCGCACGCTACTATCGCGTTCACGCGTGCGTAACGGTCGACTAGCATTGGTGTATCCGCTGAACGATTGTACGACGAACTTCTAAGATGAGCGCTCGTACAGTCTCCCGATTGTATGGGATCGAGCGAGGCAGTTTGAGCAATATCCATGCTTACGGATGGCCTGTCGACGACGCTGTACGGTCATGGAGATAAATTTTCTGCAAAACCTGATGGCTTGCTTACGCTGGCAAAGCTGGCATTTGTACCACGACCTGCGAAGATACAAATAGTAAAAAAAAAGAAGAAAAGAACTCATTGGGGTCTCGTTTTAACGGGTGCGTGGTTAGCAATTTGGAGGAATTAGAATATTTATTAGAGAGGTTAGAGTGTAATGGGTGAGAGTTAATCAGTATGCGTCGAAAGAACATAAAGCTTAACAATCGGTCGAGTAATAACGCCTTGTTGGGTTCGGATTTCTGCCACTCGAATTTTCCCGTCTGCTCCAGCGTTGGGTTTAGTTACCCGTCCAAGACGCCTCTCTGTGGGAGGCAGAAGGTCCTCTTTAATGATCACCAAGTCATCATTTTCCAAATCGCGCTGAGTGTGCTGCCATTGACAGCGACGATGCAACTCTTGCAAGTACTCTCGCTCCACCGCTGGCTGAACTGGTGATGCAAAGCTTTTACTTTCTCCCATCAGTTGATGAGTGAGATGTCATGTTTATCTGGCTCAGGCACAGATATCATGGGCAGCCCTCAGAAATGACTTGGAGTTAGGGGAAGCAATTGAGCAGGATGATCACTCATAGGAGACATAGGACGAGAATTGAGCACTGCTTGGATGCGAGCAAGTAAAGTGGAAAACTCTTCGAATGAGAAATTATGAGCCCTAGTCATTTTTTTGAATCTTAAAACTGTTCACTGCAGCTTCCCACAGACCACCCATATGAGGAGCTGAAGGAGGTATGAAACACCACTCAAATCCGTGCGTGCCATACTTTTGAGCCACCTCCTTCGATGATACACTAAGAACGTGAGTAAACTCCTTTTGGAGAACATTGCTTGTCCCAAGAAAGTTTCGTCCGTTGTTTGAAAATACTTTCTTGGGAAGCCCACGACGACTGACAAAACGAAAAAACGCAGCATGAAATGCTTCAGTGGAAAGATCACTGACTGCTTCCAAGTGCACTTCCTTCGTAGAAAAGCAGACAAAGAAAGAGGCATAGCCCTTTATTACTGGGCTACGTTTCAGTGAGCTGGCCTTTAGTTGAAAAGGTCCAGCAAAATCCATTCGTACGTTCAGAGGGTAACGCAGCCATGATTTGTGAGCGCATATTTTGCCGGTGTAACGTACCTACCTTGCACCTCGATATACGCGCCTTAATTTTATTCTTGAGCTTCTGCATGAATATTTCTTGATGCACGGCGTTGAGTAAAAGCTGATTTTCAGCATGTAAGAATGTAACGTGCATGAAATCAATTATTAGTGTCGAAACCCGATTTTTGGGGTGGATAATAACCGGGTGGCGAATATTGTAACTTAGAGCTGAGTTGGCAAGCCTACCGTTTACACGCAGAATGCCCTTTTTGTCGAGAAATGGGTTTAGAGACAGAATCTAGCTCTTTTTTGCTATGACTTGTGAGTTGGTCAACTGTTCTATCTCCTCAGAGTAGAACCGGGCTCCGGCTGCTCGAATAAGGAACCAAGGAATTTTGCTGTTTTTAATTCATCATAAGAGAGGGAGGGCTCCTTTGGAGAAACCCTTTTCAACGCACGTTGAGAGAACCGGATAACATAAGCGATCACTCTAAGAGCTCGCGGGTACGTGGTTTAGCTACCACAATTATGGGCGTAAGCCACCCCGCGGGATCGAATAGAGATGAGACATACGACAAAATCTGACGTTTCGAAATGGAGACGGTGGGAGATAGTGCACTTATCGAATGCGAAACGTGCCCGTGTGAGCGTTCCACCTTAGACCTAAGGTTTTAGTTGTGCTAAAATCTGGAAGTTTGAGAAAATTCGAATCATACAAATCTTCCGAGGATACCTCAGCTAGCAAATCAGAGTGGGTAGCGGTCATCTTTTTGAATTTAAACCCTGCACTTGCTAGTGCCCCTAGGGTTTCTTTTAAGGAAATCATGCATTCCTCTAAGGTATGAGCGCCAGAGAGCACATCATCCACATAAGTTTCATTCTTGAGAATGATTGAAGCTCGGGAATGCGTCGCTTGACATTCTTTAGACAACTGGTGAAGAGTTCTAATGGCGAGGTATGGAGCACAGTTCACTCCAAATGTAACTGTGCTGAGCGCGTAATCTTTAACGGTGGCCCCTGGTGTTGGCTGGGCAGTCCACGGTGAATTTGTCGGTAAATTTTCTCAATGTACCCAGTAAATACAAATTTGTAAAACCGCCAATTGAGAACAATGCTAAGTAGATCGCTTTGTAGCGTGGGACCGCCGTTTAGAGTACGCTTAGATGCATTAAATACAACCCTGACTTTGGTCGATTTGCTCTGAGGCCTATAAAACGGCGTTTTGCGACAAATAATATGAGAAATACTTGCCTTCTTCGGAGAATTCTTCACGAGTTGTTTCGGTCATATGCCCAAGAGAGAGATACTCCCGCAACACGGCATTGAGTTTGGGTGCCACTAAGTATAATTTGAGGAAGAAGATCACTACCGATAATAATATCTCTTTGAGCAGTACGATAAAAATTAGGATCTGCCAACTGCAGGTTCAGTACTTCTGCAATATCAGGATTATTTATCGAGACACACGGCACGAAATTTGTAAGTTTATTTAAAACTACAGCTTCAACCGACATACCTTACTAACTAGCTTTCCTTCACGTCGAGACGGTAGAGACAATCTTTTTTGTACTTTTGTTGAGATAAAGGTTCTCTGAGACCCTTGGTCAACTAGAGCACTGGAAGGGTAAAAACTTCTCCACATTGGAGAACGTAGGCAAGAGCAGTAGGGACCACTACCGATCGGTTACTAGCTGCATGAAGGGTACACGTTGGTGAGTAGTCATCTTCAGGGATGAACTCTTGTGCGGTAGGGTTCCTAGGATCTGATAACTGCTCTTCGGCCTGAGTCATCAACACTGCTGCACGAGATGTGGGCGTCTGAGGGTCTCTTGAGTTGGAGTTCTGGGACCCATAATGTAACAAAGTGTGATGACGGTTTTGACAGTGTCTGCAGGTATGCGTACTACTATGTACATTCTTTTATTTGGTGATAAGATCCGAGACAGTTAAGGTACATTTTATCTTTTCTAACAAAATTTGATCGAGCTATAGGAGTCAATGCGAGAAAGCCGGGACAATCTTTGAGTAGATGATTTTATTTACAGTACTGACACTTGCTACTTGTGTTATTTGTAGCGTGCAATGAGCTTTGCGAGTTATTGCGCCATTGAGGTTTTTCGGGTTGTTTGGGATTTCTTACTCCCGACACTCTTTCAAGCATTTCTATCCGTTTAGTAAGAAAGTCGTTCATTTGTGACCACTTAACCAACTCCTTTCGAGAATCTAGCGACTATTCCCAAAGAGCGAGACTTTCTTCAGGTAATTTGATGGAACACAAATAGATTAGAAACGGATCCCAGGCGCTAGTATGAATTCCTTGGGCGTTGAGCACAACAAGACTATCAGTGACCGTGCACTTTATCTTATTGAGAACTTCAAATGTTTCATTCTGAGCTTGTGGGATATAAAATAATTTTTTGAGCTGAATGTGGACCATTAAACATTTATTTTCATAGCAAGATCGAAGGGCTTCCCAGGCTAGAGAAAAGTTTTCAGTGCGATTAGACGCGCGTAGATTTTCAGTGGGTAGACACCTAACATCGTTTCCAGTGCTCTTGTGGGGGAGGACCTTAACCCTCCGTGATGCAGACTGCCGTTGGGTCCTCTCCATAAGCTTTAGGTATGTAAACTTCTTCAAGGTCGGTCACCATACCAGAACTCCATGAAATAGTATTGGTCGTACTCTGAAATGAACATCCAGTGCATCTCTCTTTTTGAAAGGGCCCATGTGCTGCTCAGTATCTTTTGCGATCCATAGAGCGCATTGGTTACTTTTTCTTCCACATTGAGTCTCCAGGTTAGCTTGCTATTCAATACTATTCTACGATATCTTGTATATCTTAGTCAAAAGAATGCGATTCGTCTTTTCGGCATCGATATTGAGTCCTGCTTTTGTGGCCCATTCAAGTATCTCTTTAACGTGCGGTCCGTGATTGCCTGTGATAATTATGCTTATGTTGTCAGAATATGAACTTATCTTGGGAGCTTTTCTGCGAAGTTTTTTAAGTAGTTCGTTTACAACTAAGTTCCATAATAGAGGTGACAGGACTCCGCCCTGTGGCGTGCCTGCATGTGCCTCCTTTGTGATGTGGTTCCCCACTCGACTTGGCCTCTTCTGCATCTCGGCAGATATCTAAGATCTGAGGTGCTATTTCCATTTCATATAGGCGTGTTTGTTGGGTTCCATGATTAGGTTCGCGCCTTCCCTTATGTTTACGACGCAAAGGGCAAATATGGCTTAATAAACAATAATTTAGGTCCATGTAATGAGATCAAAGAAGAGAAAAAAAAATGAGCAAGCAAGTGAGAAAAGTCCGTTAGCTGCATCTTCATATATTGTTTTTGTTTACAATTAGTTTTGATCGCTTGCATTAGAATTATGTATAGTTAGTTGCTTTACGTCTCCGCTACCTTACGTATGGCGACTTGGGCAGAGCTAGTTGTTAGTTTTTTTTTGTTTTTGCATTCGGCATCAAACAATGGCGCCATTAAAATTTGTGTTGTTGGGCGCATTGTTAATATTCGTATTAATAATTAACTATTAATAGTAATTATTCGGTGCGACCTGTGACACAGGCCACATATTAATAATTAAACATAATAATAAAACTTTAATGTTGTGGATTAGGGGCTTATAAATGTGAGCTGGCTTGCAAAGCACTTGCTGGATCGAGTTTTGGTGCGTATAGAAGTGCCACTTCTATTGCATTTATACAGTGTAGTATTTTTCTTTCTTTTCAGTGTGTGAACCCAGCAACGCTAGCGTTTGTGTCGCTAATGCAGCAGAAGTGACGCCGTCGACCTCTACTGTAGTTAAGTGCTTCATTGGCACCCACCGGTGAAGAAACACCTTATATGGAGACCCAGTTTTATTTCCATTGTATTCAGCAGGAATCAGGTAAGAGTAGTGGACCTGTAGTCTTTTGGCTGCACGTGACTGCATTTTCCCGCTTTGGGCAGGAATACAACTCCAGGTTACAGGCACATAGCCGTACCTCAGGCATACTTCAAATATGGATTAGAGCCATGGTCGTCTTCAGCCTGGCTATACTATTTGGTATTTTGATCTGTGGTAGGTCTTGAACTGTGCCTGGCTAAGAGACTTCCGTGCAACCCGGGAAGTGCGCATCTAAGAGAGCGTATTTTGATTTCCTGTTGCTTTCTGCCCATTGTTCAGTGTTGGTTTTAGCTTTGTATGGATGGGTGGCTCGAGAGTGGCTTCCGAAGTCTCGCTATGTCGGAGACCTTCTCTCTGCCGGAGAAGAAGGGTCTCCATGTGTTCTTCGCTCTCCGAACCTCTTTTTTGAAGTTGCGCAGTCTGATTATCCTTTATTCTCCTTCTTTTAGCTAACTGAAGGTTTGCATGATATGTGGTAGGCTTCGGTTAGGTGATATGCGAGTGTCGCCAAGGACTTATACCGAAGAGATATTAGTTAATATTGGAAGCTTTCCGTCTATTTTCCTTGTAAATGTAACACAGTCTGTGTTCCTGAATGTGATGTGAGATGGGCTACAATCAAATTGAACCTTAAATTGAATGTACTATTCCCCCAAGCAAATGTTAAGTCTAGAACGTAGGATGAGGTTGGTCTCATATATGTATTTTCCTCCCTAACGTTTGCTATGCTTAAACTTGATAGTAATATGAACTTGAAAAGAGACTCACTCCTCTTGTTTACATCCGGACTACTCCATATGGTGTGATGTGCGGTGGTGTCTGCCCCAACGACGAGTGGCTGCTTTCTCTGTCAACTTCTCCAGTTTTACGGGTTGTGCCTCCATATCGTGAGCCATATAGCACGACACTATAAGCGTTGCTTCGTCTCTGCGCCACGACTGCAAGATCATCCGTACTGTTATTAGACATTAACTATGTATACATCCCTTTCCTTACCATGCTCTATTTACTTTGGTCGGGTAGAATATGTTATAGTTAGGTAAGTTTAGACCAGAAACCATGTTTCCCATGTTGACATTCCTGGCCAGCTTGCCCTCCCAGCCAATCGCATCACACTCGCGGAAATCCAGTCCCACATCAAATTGCTGAAGAATAGAAAGGCCTTAGGTGACGATGGTCTCGACAACAGGACACTGAAAGGGCTTCCAGTCGAAGCGGTACTATTTCTCAAATCGTTATGATTCATAAGACCGGGAAGAGACCGTTGGTCGTGAGCTCATACCGACCTTTCAGCCTGTTGTCGTCTATCGCGAAAATTTGGCTTCAGGAAAGCACACGAACCCCTGAGCATCTAAATATGGTGGTTAACTTTATCCTAGATGGGTTTCAGGTAAAGGAATACACAGTGGCGGTTTACCTGGACATCCGTCAGGCATTTGACAAGGTATGGTACGCTGCCATACTCTGCAAATTAAAATGCATCCTCCCACCTCATTTGTTCTCGCTAGTGCATAGATTCCTGTCCGACAGAACGTTCTTAGTGATTCTGGATGGAGTAGAGTCAAGCACGAAGAGGAACTGCGCAGTTGTTCCACAGGGAAGCATACTAAGTCCCACTTTGTACACTCTTTCCAGTGGGCATACCATCCCGATGGAGGATCCTCAGGACTTGCTCACTGCTACATTCGCTGACGACACGGCCATCCTTACCAGAAATGCGTTCGTGTACAACGCCACTGATATGCTCTAGCTATGCCTCTTCAAGTTTGGGAAATGGGCTAAAAGGTGGAATATTGGTATAAACATCAGTAAATGTGAAACAGTGAGGTACACACTTGGACGTGACGAATATCCTGGGGTCTTCCTCCTAGGCCAGCTGATTGGCCACTACACAGGATATAAATATCAAGGAGTGTACCAAGACAAGCACCTCAACTTTGGAACCCACATTACATCGGTTGTGAAATCCCTATAAGCCAGGGCTAGAAAATTGGGCTGGTCACTCAGCGGGAGAAACAAACTGTCGTTGTGCAACAAGGTGCACATATACAAGGTCATCATCGCACCAGCCTGACATTACGGCATTGCTGCAAAATCTCACCTTAATAAGATACGAGTCATGCAGAAGAAGCACCTCCGCAGACTAACAGGAGCGCCCTGGTACATGCGCACAGCCAATCTAGAAAAGGACTTTAAAGTCCCTGAAATCGGGGACGTCATTAACAAGCAGACGTCAGACTATTTAGAAGGACTTAATATTCAACCTAACCAGCTAGCCAAATGCCTTCTGGAAAGTAGAAGAAAGTTAGGAGTCAGAATGAAAAATCGCCTAGAATGGATTATTCCTAGAGATTTAAACTTAAGGAGCATATAAACTATTTACTCACTATAAACATTCCATCCTCCGTCATTACCTCTGCGGAAAACATTATTAATTATTTGTTTCATATTAAATTTTTGTTTTCTATAAACTTCCATATTACTCAGTGGTTAAAGTTGTCTCAAAGATAACAGGATGACCAGTAAAAAAATCTGTGTTGCTAAACAAAAAGTATATTTCCTTTCATGGATTGGTGCAGATATTTTCGAGCTTCTCAAAAATTTGTTTGGTAGTGACAATTTGCTTGCGTTTTCATATGCGCAGTTGATCGACAACTTAACAAAGCATTACAAACTGAGGCGATATATCGTCGCCGCGCGGCACGAATTTTTCAAAAGGGAGATGAAGAATTCACATACACAAAAAAGCACACATAGCAGACGTCTGCATACACAAAAAAAATTGATGACGAAATATTGGACAAGGTAATTTCTTTTCAAATGGATACTGGTGCAACAGTTAATATATATAAAAACTTAAATTGTCGAAAGTTAAACAAATGCACTCTCGTCTTTCATGCTTTCGGTCGACAGCCAAAGGTGGAAACAAAGTAAAGCAAGTTACATTCAATTAAACAAACCGTAACAATTATTGACAAAGCCAACAATTTATTCTGTTTGAATCTTTTTAATGTGTTCGATTTCGAGATTAAACAAGTATCAAACTTGATGGAAGACGATGCGCCTCAAGTAACTGATTTGCGATCGAAATACAACATAGGGTTCGAACCAACCCTACAGCATTAGCACTTTATTTCCTCCGATCAACACAGAAGTTATAAAGAAGTATATGGCAAAAAGATAAAACTTTAAAAGTTTACAGGTTCGTATCCAATGGATGGCCAGAGAAACTTCCGACGTTTGATCAAGACCTTACTGCATATTTTAGCCGCCAATTTGCCTTAAGGGCCGAAGGGCTGTTGAGTTTTAAAATGCGGCAGCCGTTATATTCAAATTGTATTTATTTTCCTTATCGTTATTATTCTTATTATTATCTATTCCTCCATATTCTTAAAGGAAAATAATTTGTGCTTCAATGCTTTCTTACGTTCTAGATCACTGGTTCCCAACCCGTGGTCCGCGGATCAGCAGTGGTCCTCAGAAGCCAAAATATGGTTCGCGAATGATTTTAAATGTAGCTTTGACTAACAATATTAGTCCTAGGATAACCGAACTCGTGAAGAAAATGCAAGCTCAGAAATCACATTAATACAAACTTACAGAAGTTTATCCTAAAAATATTATTTCTTTTTGTATAAGTTCCTATTGAGTTTTTTAATTAAAGTTTCAGTTTGATTATTACAGTTTATTTTTAATACACCTACATAATGGTCCCTGTTAACAAGAATGATTTAAAAGTGGTCCCTGACTAAGAAAAGGTTGGGAACTCCTATTCTAGAGGATAATGCTTAAACCTAGCTTAAGCTATATTTTGTGCGTTGTTAGTTAGCGACGTCCAAACGATCCAATTTAAAAAAAAAAATGCAAATACTTAAAGCTGTATTTTTTTCTGCAAACTGTACTAGTATATTGTACACATCAGCATACGAAACAACCTTTCAAATGGTAAAATTTTTATCAACATCGGTTCCAAACGTGAGCGTAGCAAGAGTGATAAATCATATCAATAATAATAGATATGTACTTATAATTCACAAACAGTTTTAACAGAATTATGCATATTGTACATTACTCTAAAAGTTCTAGTTTTATATCTTTATATTTCTTTAAAAAAAAAAAACTTTCACTCACATTAACCTGGCATTTCTCACCTATTTGCATACTGATATTAGCCTGCAAACTGTTGATGGTGGTCATGACAGTAATAAATACACAATTCTTATTGGATTTTTAGTACAATTCAATCAAACTAAGCAAAATTTACTGAAAATACAGCTTATTGACGATTATTTTCAATAAACACCTCTTTTTGATGAATTCATCCCATTTTCAGCCAATATAAGTGAAATAAGTGGTAAACTTATGTTAATTAGTTTGCAGAGTGCTCATTTTCTATACATCGAAATACTATATCTTTATGATGAACGTTTATGAGGTTTGCAAGGTACTTGAAATTAGTATATAATGAAGCAACTTTTACTAAAGATATTCAATTAATTGTCATCTGCGAGAAAAATTCGGTTACCCATAAGACGCTTTCGTGGCCTTAATAATACGCATATATCATACTCAAACTAATCTACTAATATTGGATAACATAGCTGCAGCTTACAATTTTTGCTCAGAATTGGTATAATGTCACTAATAAAAACACAATAACATATATATGTAACTACTCATCAACATCATTCACTCTTAAAATTTAAAGATATACCTGCTAGAAATCTTGGCATTGTTCAATAGTTTAAAAAAATCACACATTTATAGACCTTATCCTATGATTAAAATACAATACATTTATTCAAGAACATAATTCTAGCCCAAAATAATAACATATTCAATCTCCTCAATCCACTGTCATAGAAACCTTATTATATCGCTAATTAACTAAAACTACCAATCTCTCTAAATCCTTTCTTCAATAGTGTTATATGTAAAAATAATCGGTTTACTGTTATGTTGGATTGACACTATAAATAAAATATTTCATATCAATCAACTTGAATTCACAAACCGTTAATTTTGTTATGAGGTAACATTCTACATATAATGTAGACAATACATCTCACTAAAAAGATTGGTCAAAAGGAAAGCAAACCGAAGTGTATGTGCGCTTTGCATTATCACATGTAATGTTGTATTACTCTTAGTAATGCCTGAGTCAGAACTTGTAAAGTGTGTTAAATTACAAAAACAACACAATCAAGTAATTCGAATGTTTGATTCTCTTTATCATCAAGCGACTGACTTCGGTAAGCGATCGTCAGGTGATTGTTATAGTTGTACAAGTTTGCTGTATAATATCACTCGAATTTAAATACGCATTCAATAAATTATGAATTAATAACAAGAATGGACTATGAATTCCAAAATTCTGCAATACAATTTTAATTAGAACAGGAATTCAAGATTATTGCAGTATGTTGAATGGGCTTTTTAAATCTCGCGCGATCACGTGCAAATGCTTGCCAGAAGTCACCAATTCGTGCCGAACTGTAACGTAGTTCCAAGCATACATGTTGTGAACTTCCGGCTTTAAATTAAAGTGCACATAATAAACAAAGATTATATGTTAATACAATAGTGATGCTATTAGTTAAATAGTGTTTTAACCTACTTAGTATTTAAGATATTGCAGTCTAATTCTGATTGCTGCAAATTGGTGTTGTCTCCAAATTTCACATTAGAAACATTTTCGAGATCCATTTCATTGAGAATAGCATTTCCATTAACGTTGTCGTCTTTAACACAACATTTTTACAATGTATTACTCTAAGTTGTACAACTTGTTTAAGAATGGATGACTCATTATTATATTAGTTTAAACTATTGGATCGTGTTATTAGGTTTTATTGCAGCTTAATGTGTCACTACACCGCAACAAAGCAAAAGGAACTCACACTTTCTCTTTTCTCTCTCTCTCTCTCTCTCTCTCTCTCTCTCTATCTCTCTCACGTAGTGGAGAGCGTCGTATGAACTGAAGATTATTTCTTCTTCGAATCACAATTTCTCGCGTAGCTGTACGTTCGCCAACCATGATTCCAACAACGTAATCAACAACAGGTTCATTGAATCTTCGCATGTGTTCTCCCAGCTAGTGTTTTATCAGGATTGATGACAATAGCGTGATTGTCACTTTGTAATTTGTGCATGCGTGATTTGAATAATTTCAACAAATCATTGTGCTCATTCAATAGAGCTTCCACCTCGCCGACGATGCGTCTGGCATAAGGTGAATTGAGGTTATTGGAGCCGCAACGTGTATCCACTCGATTGGCGATTTCGCGTTCGGAGTCCTCACCGCCCATAAAGTAAATTTGTAAAAAAAATTATGTTTCGTTTGGCATTGGCAGCAATTGGCAGCAAACTTTGTGATAAACTTGTCCTTTTATTTTGAATGTTGAATTGAATTGTTGACCATTTGCAGCATTATTTGAAACTATTTCTGTAGCTCCGCACGATGTCATTTGTAAACATCTGCTTGGAGCCGTGTTCGACGTGGTGCTCCCGGAGTTAGCCGGTTTTCCGATGAGGCCAGTGTCGGAGTGTTCTCTGGTGAATTATGTGAAGTTCCATTCTCAAGCAATGTCATTTTGTTCTTAGTGGGTGTTGCTGTCCTCTGCGATAACACATCTTTGCTCGGGTACTAACGAATTTAAGACTCGTTATGATTTGCTGTGCGTACTTTTCCTTGCTCTGTTTATGGTGTATGGCTTGGTTTTGTATCTGCTGATTTGTAATTTTTTTCTTTGAAGCATCTCTCTAAGTGGTTTACTTCTTGTCGATAAGTTTGAAATAAACGAATTGTAATAGCATGCTTTTCCTAGAAACAACTGCATTTCTTCTACTGAAGCCGGCTTCGGTGCATCCCGAACCGCTTTAACATGATCATCGGACTTATGAATTCCTTTGGAATCGATTTTGTGGCCCAGAAACTCAAGAAAATGTGCCGCAAATACACATTTCGATCGGTTGAGTTTTAGTCCATTATCTCTCAGTCTGCTCAAAGTACTTTCAAGTGCATCAATTAACTTTTCAACGTCACCTGAATAAATCAATATATCATCAAAAACCTACAAACTTTCGGTAGCCCCCCGTCCTGTCACAGAAATTTGTATAAATTCAGTGACCTCTGGCGGTGTTTTGTATAAATTCAGTGACCTCTGGCGGTGTTAAACTCCAGGAATTTTTATTATTTAAGGAAAACGCATTTCGGAACTTTAATACAAAATAACATGTTTTATTCCATTTATCGCCTCGCACTTATTTTATTTCGTGGAATTTAAATTATTTTAAGATTTAATTTATTTTCTCGCTTCTATACAATTCACACTGCAGTTAGTTTATCTCATAAAATATAAACTCGGAAATTTATTTAGTTTATCGCTCCTATACACGTGGCAATGCAGTTATTTCATTTCATAAAATTTAAATTCGGAATTTGTTTTATTATAATTGGCCAACTTTTTATTTAATAAACCTCAAAGTTTTAAACAATTTAGCTTTATTCCGTCTATTACAGGTCTCACTATGCACGTGTTATCCTATCGGTTCACATGGAATAATTTATTATATTTTTTCCATTCTAAAATTATTTCTTAAGCCTAAACCCGGAGCGGTGTGGTGTGTTCGCGTCGGCGGTAAAAGCGAGACTCGATTCTCTTTGTTCAATCGTTTGGACGATTCCCGATAGCAGAAAATCTCTCTGCCGGTGTCCAGTGAACCTAACCCTATTTCCTTCCTCATGTTTTTTTTTTCCTTTACACAAGTCTATCTACCAAGTATATCTTCAGCACTGTACCTGGCTATTAAGACCGTTGAAACGCGGGCCAAAGACCGTCAGATTCAACGCCTAAGAAATAATCACGATGCACTGATCTTTTATTATTCGGCGTCAGGACAGAGTCGTCTCCGGTACCTGGCTATTTAGGCCGCTGAAACGCGTGCCAAAGCCCGTCAGATTCAACGCCTAAGAAAAACACTATTTTAATAAGCTGTTAAAGCATTAGCCCTATTTTTCTCCTTTTGTTTAGTTAATATTTTTTTAATTAAATCTTTATGTCACCGTATGACCGCATGAAGCTAGAATTATTCGCAACGTCGCTGCCGCTGCGCACTTGTTTCTCTTTTACTCTCTCCGTTGGGTTTTTTTCCACTGACGAGTGTGAGCCGTTGTCCGTCAGCATTGTCGTTGTTGTTGATACAATGATTTACAACAGCCGCTAATAAAATATCCAAGATTAATACTCAACAAAAGCAGCAGTTGTAAAATACTTAGCTTCGTACAGCTTTACGCCTTACCTGCAAGGTAAACCACCAGCTGATTTACTACATATCGTCTGGTTCGTCCTAACCTGTGCCAACTTTTTTAGCATCTGTTAAAAACTGAATTTTCCACAAAACGCAAACTACTCAAGAGGGGAGAAATAGAAGCACTCGAGACAAGATGCACTGAGAAGAGTATTGAAATAGCAGATCTAGAAGTCTGTTTGGTATCCGACATTATAACGAGCAGCCGGCCGCCGTCAGTAGCAACACAATCTGAGCAGCCTCCTACCTCGTTACCTCGTTGGTACCCTCCGCAGCGCCTACCAAAGAACCAAATCCAAATTCTGTGATTCCTCAACCTGAAGGCCCAAGGATAAGAAACCAGCGTCGTCCCAGTATCCCAGCATGTCCAAGGGCTAGGATTCGACGAATTGTGCAGCGCTTCTCTCCTTAGAATATTAACTAACATAGATTAGAAAACGATGGGTACTAACTATTATTACCCATCACTAATCACAAAATACATTCCCAGTTCCCAGCCACAGCTCACTGAAAAAACAAAGACCTTTATTTACTTCCGATAATACGTGTTTAATTAAACACTCCGCAAGCGTAATTAGTAAATTAATTATTTTTACAAGCCGAACGCTGAACTTTCAATTGACTTGAATCGTAACCTGCTCAAAATAACTCTACTTGCTGACCAAAACAATTAATTAAAAGTGGTAGGATGTGCATAATAAGAATCATTTGTATTAATAATCATTTGTATTAATATTATTAAGAGGAAAAAACACAAATTCAGACTCCCGCCATCGCCACCCTATGCGGAACATTTGGAATAGGCATTTTGTTGTATTGTTAGTTCAGTGTTGCTTACTTCACGTGTGCTTTTCATTGGAAACCCGGGTATTTTTCCATTACCGTTATTCGGGCACATTGCTTATCACCTGTTTAAGGTTGCGCGGTAGAAATTTATTATTTGGATTAAACAATTTTGATTTGATCTTTAGTTTGTGTTAACGCATCGTACAGGTGCAGACGGATTTAAGGAGACAATGGCGGAAAATGCAGATCATTTGTTTGCATTAGAATTGCAAAAGAAACTATTTGCACAGGATACAGAAGTGGGTAGTGGTGTACTTAAGTCTAATAAACCATATCGAATAAAATAACCCAAAGTACATATATTCATAATTGGTTTTTTACAGGAGAGCGATGTTGAGGAAGTTAATGGTACAGATGTCGATTTCAAAATATCAGCACGCACAGTTAGTAAATACCATGACAATCAGGATGATGATTATCTAAACCGCACACAGAATCTCGTACACCCTCAATGGGAGACATTGGATCCAACGCCGGATATATTTGCTATGTTTAATCGCTTCGATACAAAATTTTTTCAGAGCCGCCTCAAGTGCGTAACGCTCGAGTGGAGCAAGAAAATGTATAGCTGTGCTGGCATATGCTATCAGCGTCGTAACCGCCTTGGGATGGATGTTACCATCAGACTGAGTGAGCCATTGCTGAAACTACGTGCACGTAAAGATCTCGTTGAAACAATGCTACACGAGATGATACACGCTTACTGCTTTGTACTGCATATTCGCGAGGGTAATGGCGGTCACGGGCCGAACTTCAAAAAGATCATGTGCGCCATTAACAAAGTGGCTGGCACGAATATTACGGTAGATTAAAATTTACTTAGTATATATAAATATAATAATATACATATATTAATTTTATTTCGAAATGGCAGGTCTATCACACATTTCACGATGAAGTCGAACTGTACAAGCAGCACTGGTGGCGCTGCAATGGTATGTGCCAAGAACGAGCGCCGTTTTTTGGATATGTTAAGCGTACTTGCAACCGGGCACCAGGACATAACGATCAGTGGTGGGAGCAGCATCTTTACTCGTGTGGCGGTACATTTGTTAAAATTAAAGGTCCTGAAAAGCAGGCGAAAACTAAACAAATCATAAAGGATTCTGCTGTAGGCCAAAAAAATAATAGTTCCAGTGACCTGCGCAAATACATCACACCTAGCGCGACAAATATTTCTGCCCCTAAATCAAAGGGCAAACATGGTATTGGAAACAAAAGTGTTACCGGTAAGGATCCTAAAAGTATCTGAATCATATTTTCAGCCAATAAAAATATTGTGACTTCTAGGTTCGGCCAAAGTAAGTGATTTCGGTGTACTGTTGCACGATACGGAAACAAATAAAACCACAAATACAAAACCTTCAACTTCGATATCGAAGGAATTTCCACCAACATCTTATTCAGGTATATCATCTGCTTCTCTCAATATCGATGGCGACGCGTTACATATATCACGCATTGGCAATTTCGATAATCGCTGCAGTACATCTGGTACAACCCACCCTAATTCTAATATCGATCAAATACAGTCTCCAAACGGTAGAGTTGATCGCAAACATCTCCGTGATGCATGGTCAAACCGCTTTGGTGATAATAAGAGCGATGTGGAATCAAAATCGGAAAGCTCTGCACCAAAACGAATACGCATTTCGACAGGCGATCCACAAAATTCTGATGAAAGTAAGGAGTTAACTATCGAGAGTAATAAGTTGGACAATAATAACGAAGATGACGAGGACGTTATATTCATAGAAACCAAAGGTCCTGACGTCATTGAATTGCTCTCGGATAGCGATGATGATGATTTTGCAGTGCCGACACCAGTCGCTTCGAAGAAGCATATGACTTGCGAAGAGCGACAAAAAGCGATTAAGCAGGAAATACTTAACGAAACTACAGATTTAAGCGATGATGACATATTTCTGATCGACGATGAGTATGATGAGAACGAGGCAGCAATTATAGCCGCCACTGAACTTGCGGATACATCAATTATCGACGAATTCTTTGGCGAAGATGCGCTAATGAAAGAATTTCAGCGCGAGAATGATGTTGTGCCAAGTGGTTCGCATTACCACAAAGATCCACAAAATGATATAATCACTTGCCCTATTTGTTTTAGCAAGTTAAAGCGACAAGTGCTTGAGGAGCACTTAAATGGTTGCACTGGCATAACAATCACGATTGCACCACCAAAGCGCTTACCAAAAAATGTAAGAGGACCGGCAATCCGACGACGCTCGCGACCTTCACGTCATTCAGCAAAAGACATCCTACGCAAAGCTGGCTACACTGATTCTCAGTTGTCTGGGTTCAACTCTAGCAGCAGTTCTGACGAACTAAATGCTTCCTGCTCCGGATCTGACAATAATACAACTGCAACTGACGTCGGGGAGGCAACCTTGGAGCCCCCTACATTTGAGAC
>JAWNNQ010001564.1:0-137852 GCA_035044765.1 Leucophenga montana
TTGTCTGTAAAGTCAGTTTACGGACGATAATTTTACGCGATAACGTCATAAGAAAACATTGATGAAAACTGATTACAATATACTAGGTTCAAATGAGCTGCTGCCTTCGTGCTTCGTATTGATTCTATTATTTCGCTTGTTCGTTTTGACTTCGTGCCTGTTGATGTCTGCCTAGCTGTACTCACATACTAGCCAGCACACAGGCGCATTCCAACCTGTTTAGTTGGTATGATCTTCGGTTACTTCTTGTACACAAAGAATCGTGGTCGTCAGATTCCACTGACTAAGAAATGGGTTCTTACCGGTTGGATTTTGGCATTCGCTACAATGTTGACAGATCCGTGTGGGGTCCCTACTGGCGTATTCTGCCACAAAATCCTGATGCAGCCCACTGCTCGAGGGTGCTTTCTTCGAATCGCTGAGTCGCACATCGTGGCTGAGTCGCCATTGGATGGATCGTATGGGAATGCAACAACAATGGTCATGGCGGCATAATCAATGATTTTTTGTCGTGGAGCTTCTTCACCGGCTTCAGTCGTCTCACCTACTGTATGTACATACGTCATTCATAGAATTGTACAGATTGTCAATGCCGCACGTCTGCAGACAGATACACATTTCTCCGATTATGATGCCGTAAGTAGTTTTGCTTGAAGCAGTTAATTGTTATTATTATTATTATTATTATGGTGCTGCAATTTATATTAATAATGTGCATTATATTTACCTATTTTCAGATTCTTCGCTGGTGGCACGACTTTGGCATTACACTGACTGCCTCCATTTTCGCAACGCTGGCTTTCGAAGCACTGAAGTACTGGGCATCGAAAAGGCTATTTTCGGACGCGGTGAATCGCGCCCGGCGCCTAAAAAGGTAGAACCAGCAGTTACAGCCGCTGAAGTAACTCCAGTAGCCGTAATACCACCGCTAGAGGAGCCAACCGAGGCTTAAATCGTTGGAAAGTATTATGGATGTTTTATTATGTTCGAGCAATCGAGCTCGAAGCTACTAAACTTAGTTAATATGTACCTTTAAACATTTATTAAAGAATACAAAATCATTTTTTTTTTTTTTTTTTGTTATACAATATCTTTATTATTAAGTTTGTTGACAAAACATTGTGTGTGTGTGTGTGCTAATTTTCTATTGTTTATCATTAGACGTAATGACTTAGTAAAAGTTGGATTTTTTTTTTTTAAGAAAATACGTATTAAAATTTAAATTTTAAAGCATGGGAAATCAAATACGTAGAAGTCTTTTAGTTTCAGTATAGATGGATTTTGAACTGAATGTACAAAAATTTTGATTACTAAATTTGCAATTTGATTCGAGCGTCCGTGTTACAGTTCTCGAAATCCAATAAATACAATGGATTTGATTTCGTTTAGAAAGCCCGCCCGAATTTACCAGTAACAATTTTTCTTGTTTTAGTTTTCTGTTGAATTAACTGACACACTGGTTTCTATGAAGTTTGTATGAAGCCAGATAAATATGTTTAGTTTAGTGTTTAATAAATTCAATAGATGTGAACTTGTTTGCCCAACTGCAGATTATAATATGGAAAATATTTGTTTGTGGTATTGCCAATACGTATTGCCAATAATATATGTGTAATAATATATGTGTATATGGATTATTTTATAAGTAATTTTTTTGATTTTTTTCTGCTTGTAAAAATGAGTTGGACTGCACTTGGGGCATATGCCCTTGTAACAGCCTAAAGTGCCACACTGTTGACATTTCGTCAGCTTTGTCCTTCCATCTTTTCGCGTGTGGCTTTCTTGGCAGATTATAAACTGTTATTAGTTTTGCTTCTAAATTATTATGTGGATCGTATGCGTG
This sequence comes from Leucophenga montana, assembly GCA_035044765.1. Taxonomy (NCBI): domain Eukaryota; kingdom Metazoa; phylum Arthropoda; class Insecta; order Diptera; family Drosophilidae; genus Leucophenga; species Leucophenga montana. The sequence continues at coordinate 1,844 of JAWNNQ010001564.1, forward strand.
CTTTGTTGCGCGCTTAGTTGCAGTTTTACAGGCCGATTCAGGCAGCACTGCATCCAAATGTATTGTTAGAAAATTTTTCGCTTTGCTTGGCGGCACCTTTGCTGCTTGAAATTTTTTTGTTTGGCTTAGAAGCACCGTTGAGTGCTGTTTCATTGTTAAAAACATTTTCAATTTGTGAAGCATCATTTGGCGGCTCCTCCTGTTCGATGGACTCATCTTCATCACTTGAAATATGATCAGCAATCAAGACGACTTGAACTAGTTTATTTTTTTCTGTTCGGCAAGATTTGGTGTTTGGCAAGATTTGAACAGTAGTAGCAGGTGCATACGCTGCTGGTGGCAATACTGGCAGTGTGGGTGGTGGTGACTGCGCTGTTGGCAGCGATACTTGCGGCGACACTGGCAATGGCGGTTGCACTGGTATTGCCGGAGCCACATGTATCGTTTGCGACAGACCGGTTGGCTATGGTGATGGTAAATATTCAGATACTTCTTCGCCTCTGACCCTATCACATGCCACTTCGAGTGAGCCTACAAAAATTTCTATACCGTGTATAACGCCGCGAGGTAATATGTTTTGCACTTCTTCGGGTAACATCGCATAAATCATATCTATACGCATAGAATCGGACAGCTGTGGCGGTGGCATTTCTGCTAATATTTCCAACTTACGTTTTACAAAGTCAACCAATGTCTCACCATTGTTAGGTGTATAGGGTTGATAAAATTCAATCCACAATTCCCATGGATTGCGCAATATTACAAAGTGTGAATACATCACTGACACCATTTGATGAAAGGACTTCATTGCATCGACACGCAACTGGTACCACGCGAAGGCATGACCCTCCAACAGATGCGGAAACTCAGCAAAACACTGTTCATCGCTTAAGTTCTTAGCATTTTTGTAGGCGCGCACATAGTCCAAAAATTTTTCAATTTCTAGTTTCCCGTATTGGCCACTAAATCTTGCCGGGCAGTCGAGCAATGTTGGTGTATTTACGGGGATGCCGACATGCTGATAGTTTTGCATTGTGAAATTCTGGAAGACTGAGTTGTAATTGTAATTCAATTCGTGTTGATAGAGATTTGTATTAATTTATACGTACATAATATATGTATGTTAACTCACTCACACGAAAACAGACTCAAATGCAATTCGAGAATTCACGACGAAGCTTCAATTCTAATGCGAACAAAAATGACTGTCAAATTTGTCATTCACTTTTCTTCCACACACACGTTAGACTGCCCTTAGAGCTGTATAATAGTCGATAGATTTAAAAGAATACTTAAAAACTATTGTAGTGTTATCGAACTTGTGTTGAAATGAATGGTTTACGAATTATTAATTAGTTTTGAAAGACAAAAGAGCCAAGAACTGATGCAAATTATTTAATCGTTTTTAAAATAATTTAAAAAAAACAAGAGAAAACCTATAATGGTTATGAGTTATACATCAAAATTTAATATAACACATCTGTGTGTGTGGGTAAAACGAATCTAAATGAAGTCTGAAGCTTTTATAGTTTCTTAGATCTGTTGTCTCAAACATAGCTAAATAGACTCAGTTTCCGATGCTGATTAAAAATATATATACTGTGACGAAATGAAAATTCGTCAGAAGCAAGAATTAAACACTATGACTAGTAATATTATTTAAAATAATTGTGTATGAATCGATTTAAAATTTTACGAACGGATGTAAACAAGATTTATAAACCTATATTTAGAATGTCATTCGTTTTCTGTGCACCCGTTGTATTCATCACACATTTGTTCTTTTGATTACCACTTGATTCCATAGAATAATTTCAACACTCTCGTAATTACGAGGAAACCAAAAACTGAATTGATTCTTGGATTGCTGTTAAAGACGTGTCGTTCTTCCCACGAAATCCATATGCTGCCACAGCAAGCTGGGAAAAATAGTGGACAATACTTTATATAATCTATTTGTCAGCAATTTTGCAAAATAAAATCTCAATTTTGGTAGAAAAAGAAACGCTACGAATTAATTTAATTTTACTTTTTTTAATTTTTAATTTTTACATACCGTAGACGCAATACTTCAGTAGAAAAAAACATTTGTCACTGCTGCTCATCTCAACCTTTGCAGCAAAAAAAAAAAAAAAAGGCAAATAAAATAAAATAAGCGAATATGTTGTGTTTAAAGTAGTTAAAAAGTGTGTGAACGTTTTGCACTTGTCTATTTATGTATAGATTCTGTTCATGCAGGTGGTTGATTCTCCGCTGATTTCACATATAGATTGTAGAAAGTAATACAAAATCGAATAGTTTCTTAAAGCCTGAGCAAAAAGGTGGGTTTCTCAGCTACTTAAATATAAAATATACAAAAATATTTTTATGCCTCATATTTTGCTTGTTGCATTTACTTGACAAATGCAACGCCGTATTTCTATAGTAAATTCAAATTTTTGGCACAGCTGAGCGCTATTAACAGCTGTTTTAATTAATAATTTTTAGCCTGCAGCCATTACGTCGTGCTGACAATAAAATAGAAAAGTAACAAAAAAAAAAAATTTTCTTGCCTCCTGTGAGGTTCGAACTCACGACCCCTGGTTTACAAGACCAGTGCTCTAACCACTGAGCTAAGAAGACCGATTGGCATCATTTGCCAATATACTATGATAATCAGATTGAAATTTCTTGCGTAAAAGTATTTTTGTTTTTTGTTATTTCGTTGAGTTTACTATTATTCAATTCCAGTGAATATTATTTTTATGTGGGTTGGTTTCAATGCATTATGATAGATTTGAGCAAGGTATTTCATTGTCTGAGCGTGATATAAATAAACATTTGCATAAACAAGCGAAAACATTAACTTAGCTTTATGTAGACGCTTTCAATAGGGACATAACAATTTTGTATATTAATACTACTACGCACGCCAAATTCTTTTTTTTTTCCATTATCTGTCAACGTCAAAACGTCTGTTAAGGTTCTCGCACAAACATTTTCACAAGTTAATTCCATGTTTTTATTTTTTTTTTAGTTTTTATTTTTGGCGAGATGAATTTTTCAAGTCACACACACAGTGCACGTATATCAAAACGTTCTGCGTACGTTTATGCTAAAAAATGTAAAACTTTCCAATGAAAATGTCAGCAATAGTTAGTATTGCCAAGGCACGGCACTCGTCTGATGTATAGGTCTGTTTTGCGGAAATGAGAGATGAGCTAATCAGTGATTTTTGAGTAGCAGTGATTATCGTGACTGCTACTTTGAAATCACCGTGATTTTCAAATGCTATTGCGATCACTGTTAAAATGAAAAGCAAAAAAAAAAAATGTTCAATATCTTCTTTGTAAGGAGACCATATACTGTTTGGTATATATATTACACATTATCCTTTCCAGGCTTGACCAATACATACTACAGGAAACCGCAATCAGTTTCTGGAATTTCTTTTTGGTTCCATTTTCTGAAGATGATTTGCTTAAAATGGCACAAAAGACTATTCGATGGTGTGAAAGATAGTCGGAATCATTGGGCTTCCGCAACAGTATATGGGCTCCTCTTGGAAATTGAGCCGGGAACATGATATTTTAGGTAGTCAACTGATTTTTATATATACCAAGTGGCGTATCTTCACTACAATTCTTTGAGACTACATACCATACTACAGCAAAGTGCAATCCACTTCTGGAATATCATCGTTTTGATGCCATTTTCTGGAGGGGATTGGCTTAAAATGGCATAAAAAATATGAGGACAGAGAGTTGGATAAAGTATCAATCATTGGCTTTATTTAACTACCTGTGACTTAGTCATGATGATTGGAAAATCACTGATATCAGTTGCCACTCGATATTGTTATTCACGGCGTATCAGTAAAATATCATGCATATCATAAACTTGATACGTTGATACGTTTTGTGCAGCTAAAACTACATGCATGATATATATTACTCATACGCCGTGAATCACAGTGACACTATTAAGAAACAAATGCTACTCAATCACTGATATTTACAATATCCAATAGCAACTGATATCAGTGATTTTCAGTCGCCGTGACTGAATTACAGGTTGTTAAATTTCGCTCAACTCAATTCCATACATGAAAAAATTGTCATTTTAACGAATTGACTTACGCAAAATTTTCGAGTTAGTGAAAATCGAATCGTGAAGCCCTGATAAGGCCTGCAACGGTCAACTATAAGCTGTTAATAGACTACTGTCAAATTATAAGCAATCAATCATTAAATATGTGTTTCAAAGCCATTGCACGCAGATATGAAAGGCAGACATACGAACAAAACAGAAAGCAGTAGCTTGCCGCGCCGTATTGACCAAAGACCACCAGTGTTTCATCTATACCTACTGGTTGTTTACAAACATCTCAGACCGGCCACCTGCATGACGAAGCGATAATGCTTTCCGTTCTCACAACATAACGAATTGTTTTCGAAACAATTCTTATAAGGTGCGTATAGGAGTAACGGTGGCATCCTCATGAGAACTGTTCGAACTAGTATTCGAACTAGTATTGAAATGAGAAGTTACAAAACGAGTATATTTCGATTTATACCTCATCATATAGAGCAGTGGAAATATATACATATGTATACACGGTGTGATCTAAAAATAACCGTCCGCTGCCATGTGACCCACCGTTGGTTCACACGAATTTTTTCCGTGAGGCCATGTGCACCACCGATCATGGAAAAAAAAAACAATATTATTTTTACTGAAACATTCCAAGCAAAATGCAGGATTGCCTGCCTTCACAATCATTGCAACAGGTTGATACTTTTTTTTGCCTTTTTCGCAGCAACTTTCCTTCCTTCAATTTGTGCTAAGTTGTCATAACAACTCAAACATCGCTTTCTTGTTTTTCTGTTTGTACTGTCTCTTGTGTCGAATTCTTTCAATTTGTGTTTTTGATTTGAAGTTGACAGCTGCTGTCCAAGTTTTATATTACAAAGAGCTTCACAATTGGATTGCCTGAACTTGAGGATCGTAATATTTTTAGTGTTTTTATAAATTACTAAGGCGTTAACAACTGCTGTTGAAAGCAGATATTGGAACGCAATTTTGTGTGGTACCATCTAATGGTTTTACTCAAGGGGGTGAAATAACAGGCCATTTGGTCAGATATTTCGATACCTTATTTTGCTTGATTGTAATCTGTAATTACCTTCAGCTTCGTTATTTCCTCCCCCTGTCTTGTTTTCTTTCCTGTTGGAGCTTGCTCTAGACCATGCTTTGTGCTAAGCATAAGCTTGTCCTTCCATTTTGATATTACAATACTCGTAGAAGAATTTTCACGCTCAACGATTTCAGATCTTTTTGCTTAGCCATGGTAACTTCTTTGGGTGTTCCTATTCGGTTTTTTTTCGAAGATATCCAATAATGTGAGTTTTACGAGCAAGGAGCATTTTAGCTAAAGAAACCGAAGTGTAGAAGTTGTCAGTTGCTAAAGTTCTTTCGTGGTCTAGGTATTTATCTGCTAGATCTAGAACAATTTGTGTACTGTGTGATGTTTTCGTTATGTGTAAGCCCCTTTGGTGAAGACTTCCAAAGTTAGTACACTGTGACTTCATATTTGTGCGATTTCCCAGAATTATACTTCATAAATTGTAGTCTTCCTCGCCAAGGAATCATTGCCTCATCAACTGCCAATATTTCACCCGGGCATTTAGCATTTACGAAATTGTGTTCTAGCATTTGTAACAATCCACTCACTTTTCGGAAGCGATCACCAACCAACCAAAGAATTGTCGGAAAAATTAATAAATTTCAAAATCAACTGAAATCTATTTCTCGACATCGCTTGCGGAACGAATGAATTTCTGTAGAATTGGTCAGTTGTCCAGTAGTGGGAAATGTGGATGGATATTTTACGATTCCCATATACATTACTAATCTCAAAAACTTTTTTATTTCGGCTACTGTTGTACTTATCCATTCCTTTGTACGAGAATTTCGTGTAATCGTATTGTTTTGTAGGAAATTGTTGGCATTTAAATTTGTTTGAGTCACAATATGGTCAAATATTTCCATTAGCCCAAATGCATCAATGGGACGCAACGTTGATTGCCCTCTTTGGATACCAAATGTTGGAGCTTCGTCAAAAACGAAGGTATTCAAAGATATTCCACTTACAGGGATCCACAGGTTTGCTGAAACGAGGGGCAAATCAGGTGCATCTGGAAAATCTTCTTCAACTGCCGATGGCTCTGAGTCGCTTGAATAGTCAGATCCACTTGACTCATCTTCGGATGGAAAGTAATCTTCTGAATCCGATCCCTCAAAATCGACTTCATCAGTGTCGGAGCCTTCGTTCCTATCTCGGTTTTTATAAAAAAGTGTTGGATTTATACCAGAATTGTTGTTCGCCATTTTGAGTACCTTTTATTTCTTTTTATTAAATCAATCAAAACCTGATGAGATGAGAAAGATGCGATCGAAATGTATAAATACCTCGAAAATATCACTGTTACTTGGCTCCATGTGCTCTTCTGTAATACTTGAGTTCCGCGTGACCCACCGATGGTCACATTCTAACCACACAAAAAAAAAAAAAAAAAAAACACAAACGTGAAACTAAAGACACAGAACGGTTCACTAACACTTAACATAAACTTTTAAACAAAAAAACACTTTGGTCACACTGGTAATTTTTTTTTTTTTAATATTCGGCGGCAGCGAACGTGTTAAAGACGCACTTGAACAATCAATAAACTCTCTCAGGTACAATATTGTACTTGGTGGCAGGCCGTTACCTATTGATGTCTACCTCGTAACATCAAGACTAAACTAGCATAGTGATTATCGAGATGGAGCAACATGCTCGAGTGTTACAGCTAGCACTTATGATTGCTGTCCTGTGTGCGGTCAATCGTCCACAACACAACCCAACATCTTCAACTGCCCATCCCATCCCACGTAATTGAGCCCTGTGGACATATACAGCCCAATTAAAGCTGTTACAACAACAACAACAACAACGGTTTCATCTACTGCTTGGTCACTGATGTGCTACAAAGTATTCATATTTTATTTAGGCTTACGAAACGGCGTAAAAACTTGACAATATTGCGCTTAACCAACGTCAAACTCAACTTCGAAGTTGATTTAAAATAGAAGCAAAGAGACATTTCAACTCTGTTTCTTTTTCAAACGGTCTTGGTTGAATTAACGAGAGTTTTTAGTCGCTCACTTTATGCATATGTTCACTTGCGACACTTTGCTGCTCAAAATTTGTCAAAAGTGTCTTCCGCTCACAATTACGTTTGAGATCCATCTGGCTGTTTGTCTGCCTTTTGTGTCTGCTTTCAATGGCTGTCAAACACAAACTTAATGATGCAGACTACTGCTAATCTATATAATTCGAAAATTCAAGAACTACCCTTAAATCAATATAATTTGAAATTCAAAATGTCACCGATTTATCAAATTGCTCTCGTATCTCGGGTATGGCTAGAACATTTCAACTTGTGCACTCGCAAACGACTTAGCAACAATCAATGGATTTCAATTAGCAGCATCCACTTGCCGCTATTCATGTAAGTTCTCGTCCTCTATTTAATTGGGCTAGTAATACTAGATATAATCTCATTTTACTGTGCAAATACTTACATTTACTAAAAATATTTAATATATTCTCCACTTTTCTTGCAACTAAAAAGTTACCACAACCTGATCTCATTCTGCCCAGCTGAATTATGAACACAAAACTCGGCAAAGAAAGCAAAACAACCGAGTGAAATTTGTAAGTAAATACTTAAATCCTGTTCAAAATATGAATCGTCTTGCGGAAGTTTATCATATTACCTTTCAATCTTACTTCAAAACTAAACAAATTTCCATTGAAAGTGAAAGAATTTTCACTGAAATCAGAAAGAAAACAATGTTATCATCTTGCGCAAGAAATTCCATAGTCTGAATAAAGCTTTACTGACTGCCCTTAGTTAATTTATATACTTCAAGAATTTCATTTAGATATTTTTTGTTACTGTAGCAACTATTTTTGTATACACCTAGCAGAATGTTATTACGTTTTTGTTTTCTTTGTTTTTGTGCAAAACTTGCCGTTTGAAATGCCAAAGTTGAAATTAAAACCAAAAAAAAAAAAAAAAAAAAACTGAATGAAAAAAAATATAAAATAAAAATAAAAAAATGTAGAAGAAATGCATTTAAAGAAATGCTCAACTGGAAATAGGCATTTCCGCAAGGCAAATAAATGGCTACAGCTCCTCAACATTCACATTCACATCCACATCCACACCCACACCCAGACCCACTAGACGACGAATACTGACCAACAATGTTCGAAAAGGTCCACTCAGCTTTGCTCTGCGGTCTCTGTAGTTCGCTTGATGTTCACGGAACAAAAATGGCAAGCAGCGCACTTTTTGTACACTATAGTAAAAAAGTTGGACTCGGCATATTTTCAATGCAGCTTATAATACTACTTTCTTTCCCTTAACTCCTTAACTGCACAATATCAGTATTTAATACACTTCGTATCTTACTTATCAAACTATCGGATAATCCATTAAAAAACTACTAAAGAATGGAACATATTTCGAAACTTTTGTGTATTTATAGAAAGCCGACTTTAAAGTACCTAATAAACCGAGCTCGCAACAACTCTTTTTTTACTCGCTCTTTTTTTACAGGCAGTCTGAAAAAAAGAACAGTTGCGTACGGACACGATTTAAAATAGAAGCGAAGAGACAGTTCAACTCTGTTTCTTTTTCAAACGGTCTTGGTTCAATCAACGAGAGTTTTTAGTCGCTCAGTTTGTGCATTTGTTCACTTGCGACACTTTGCTGCTCAAAATTTGTCAAAATTGTCTTCCGCTCATGTATGTGTGTTACTTATATTTCTCCCTCCCTCTTCCACGCTTTGCCAGCGATGAAATATTTAAAGCAACAACCACAACCTAACGCAACAACAACAAAAAAGACACTTGTTGTTAGAGCTTGATGGGAAAGTGTTCCCATCAAGCCATTATCGTAAAAGAGCTTCGTGTGTTTTGTTCATCGAAAAGCATGAAACAGAAGACACAAATGAATCAAAAAGAAGTGTTCTGCTGAGAGAGTGAGCGAGTTTGGTTAATTTTTCTCTGTCTTTTCGCTAAGCAGACAGCATAGAAATATTTGGTTGAGCATATTTTGCGAGCTTTGCTAATAATCATAAGTTGACCGCGACTGTTCCATATAATCTCGACACTCTTTGTCATATTTCCGATAACATTTGGGAGCATTGTGACCGGAATTATCCGTTTTTGTAATTGTATCATCTCCGTAGACCCTTTTATGCCTTGTGTAACCACATAGACACAATTTCGTACAATTCTCTTACAATATTGCATACACACTGATGTGATGATTGTGACCAAATTTTTGGTGTATCGATCGAAAGAAGTAAAAATCGAGCTATGAAAAAAGTAGACTTTTTGGTTGAACACCTCTGACTGATATTCGGAATGGTTATTCAAAACGTAGTAGATACTGAAAGCTCTCCTCTTTTTCACTATTTTGACAGCTTCCACATAGGTCGGGTTGATTGACTCCTAGTCTGATGACATGTCTGCTTATCAGGCATTGTCCGATTAGAACACCTATTAGATTTGAGATATCGGCTCTGTTTAACTTTGAAAGTGATCGGGTACGACTTTTGTCGTATACTCAAATAGTATATTTGGAAATAACACTTGAGGCTAGACTGAATCACCGTGCATTCGCGGTGTTGATTGTTTTAGTTTTGCTGACCATCTTGCATGTTGACACGGCCATCCCGATCGAGTACTTACTGGAAAGGATCTGTGCGATCTTATTCTGTCTCACAAGCTTGTCTGCTCTGAAGTTTCTCCTCGATTTCACTCTATACATGCACCCAAACGATGTATATACTATAATGCTGGACAATCTCGTTAAGAGTTCTGCCGCTTTCAGTAATGGTTTTGGATTCTATTCAGCAAGAGTCTAGTGCTTTTAGCAATGCTTGACTGTCTGAGTATAGGGAAACAGTGCTTTCTCTCATCGAATGAGATCTCCGGATGTGCATTGCTTTCTGAATGGCTGCAAGTTGGGGTCGATAGACGCGATAGACGCTCGATGGCCTCTTCTAGCGTTTTTTCCATGAGTTGTTTTGTCAAAGTCTTATAGCGGCAATAGAGATAATTTTCTGCTCTGCTAGATCTAGTGGGGCAGAAGTAGATTTGTATTTAGTGCTTCCGTCGGTGTATTAGTAACGCTCCATTGATGCTTAATTATTCACTTCTTTGTACCTTGCTAAGTCAGTTTCTGATCGTGCCAACCACCATACTAGAATGCAGTACATAATTATGGATCTTACTACGGTGGTATAACTAATAGACTCTTGTTGAAGAAAACACTAATTTCCTGCTCATTGCTTAGCACCAAGCGAAAAGTGATGTTGTGGCTACCTAAACTCTTTCTGCTGAGTTTTTGTTCTACAGAAGTATTCTATTAAGTACGAAACATGCACTCCCCCCGCTTAGTTTTCCTTAGCCTGTACTTTCTTGTAAAGATCACAAGCTCTTTTTTTTATGGTTCACTCCCAAAACACAGGAGTTTGTCACCGACAGAGTACTTTGAGAGTTATCTCCATCAAATCGCAGACAATCTGCAGAAGTATACTGCCTATTGTTATGACAACATTGACCGCATTTACAATAATTTGATGGCTTGCTTTCTTCATGCGTCTTAGCATTTTGCTGATTGCCATAATCCATAGAGGAGGAGAGAAAACTTCCCCTTGAGGGTAGCCTCTAATGAACCATCCTAGCTCCACATTCATTGCTCTGCGTTTAAGCAATTGGCTAATAATGCCTACCAGCGAGCCATTCATTTCCAGATCAGTCAATTGTTATTGCATCTAAGGTGTGTAGGGCAGTCTGTTACTGTATGCATGTTTAGAGCTAGAGAGCTCTGATGGGCAGATTGTGGCCAAATATTATAGAAGTCTCTCCAAAACCTTCAACAGAAATGAGGAGAAACTTATTGTTCTTTGGTTACATCCTTTCAACAGTTGTGTAAATAGCAGACCCAGCCATTTTACCACACGTTTGAATGTGTTTTGTAATTGGGCTGGATGTATTCCATCTGGTTAAGGGGTCTTGAAAGCCTGGATTTAGTAAATAATCCACTATATTTTATCTTCTCTAACTATTTCATTTATAAGGTGGTTTGGCACTCCGCTTGATGTAATCTTTTGGTTGCACATCCTGGAAAGTGAATTTTCATTAACAAGTTCACAGAATTCTCACTTGAATTTTTTTTTAGGTATTGTCTGCTTTTTTTAGATAACTTATATATATATATATATATATATATATATATATATATATATATATATATAAATTGGGTATCTTTTTACAGTACATTTAATTTAAGCTCTTCTTATTGCCTTCTTGTATGTAGTTAGATCGGCCTTATACTGGAACCAGTCCGCTTTTGAGCTATTTCTCTTAGTTTTGTTGAAAGTCTTACTAGAGTACTTTTGTAGGTTGATATAACTTAAGATACATGCCCGTATATAACTTCGCAAGCCTATTAGTAAAGGTCACACATGTTTCGTTAATGCCGGATGCTATTATTTATCTATGTATTTAAGCAAATGTTTCTTTTAAAACTATTTTATCCAACTAAGCTAGCTTCCTCATCCCGCTCAGTGTAAATATAGATTCGTTCTAAATGTAGCTTATTATGTAGCATGTGTAAATGTGCTGTATTATTTAGATAGGTAGGTAGTTAGGTGGGTGTACAAGTATGAGTGTGTCTGTGCGAACAACTCTTTTTTGTGGTTGCTACGTTCCAAAGTAAGGCAATTTAAAGAATAATGCAAACTAAATGAAATGCACAGAAGGACAAAAGAATTTTTAAACATTTCACTCGACGATGACGACGACATATGTAGCTATATTTGTAAGTATAAACATACATATATGTATGTATGTATGTATATAGACGGTATCCGACTGAATGTTGCCCTTTTCACTCTCCGTATATGTATGTATTTGTGAGTAGGAGTTGCCATACTTGTTTGTTTGTTTCTATACATGTATGTATATATATATATATATATATATATATATATATATATATATATATATGTGTGTGTGTGTGTGTGTGTGTGTGTGTGTGCATGTCTGTTGCCTGCGGTCAACGGTGAGGACAACAACGACAAAAAGGCAAAGGAGGTAAACAAGTAAAGCGGAGTCGCTGACCAACTAACCGACCAACCGAGCAAATTTTCAACAGCAACCATTTTAAATATACAAAAATGCACACACACATACACACACAGATGCATACATATTATAGCCAACCAGTTGCCTGTACTATCCATTCGAACGTTTGTCCATTCGTCCTGTTGTCAGTCCGTACATTCGTCCATCGCAAACGGAAATGAACTCTTTAGCAAAGTGTTTACAAGTAAACAGCGCTCCTTGCTCGCTCGCTCGCTCGCTCGCAGGACATTGGACCGGACCGGACTCTTACAAAAAGGATCATGGCACAACAAAGTAAAATGCGCTTTAAAAAATGGCGACAGTGTTGGCGGTTTTACAGCAGACGATGAAGAAAAACGAAAAGGCAAGCGCTGTAAATGCAAGAAAATAAAAATTGTATGCGGCATGCAGCATGAAAAGTAAAATGTATCTATGAGTACGTGTGAGCGTGTGTGTACTATTGTATAATAAGAAAGAGTTCTACTAAAGAAAAAAAAAAAAGAAAAAAAAAATTTTATAAATAAATAAATTAAAGAATGCGCCAGCAGAAATGGTCCAAGTTGAGGAGGCCAAGAGTGTATACATTAAAATAAAGCACGGCATTTATGCAGTTAAATTAACAAAATGAAATTGTTTACAATGAAGTTATCTTTTTGCGGCTACGTATGCTTAAATCTAAATTCTGTGTATCTCATACTGACTGTATCTATGAAGTTCACATAACTTCAATTCGCGTATTCTGACAATATTTTTGTACTCGTAAATTATTATGTAGATACTGTCTTTAATTGAGCAATAATTATGTTCGGACTTTAATAGCTTATTGCTCTGTCGTTCCATGTGGCAACGCTGTTATTCTTGTGTGGAAGTCTGTTTTCTGTCACAGTCTCCATTTTAGCATGAAGCGCTACACAAGTCGAATTGTTAAAAATTATTAAAAAGAATTAAGAATGCTACAGTCGATAATTATTTAAAAAAAAAAATACGCGGGTAGAATTCGGTCCCGATTTCTGGTAGATAAGTTAAATCGGTACTTAGGGAACACCACGAGGAGGTCACTTCAAATGGGATTACACATAATTGCAGTGATCTATGAGCCCACTTGAGATATTTAAATAATAAAAGATATGTCTCCATGTTACCACAAAAAAAATTTTGTATAAAACATCTGCGTATGGTCAAGGAGAATCTAAATTCTCTAGCTATTATAGTTCCTGTGATCAGTTGACACATACATACATTCAGGTGGAGAGTTGGACGGATGAAAATAAGAACGCACGGACAGACGGACATAGCTAAATCGACACAGTTTCCAATTCAATATACTTTATGGTACATGGTATAAAAATGTATGTTCTTTTCGCCAAACTTATCGTGAGCTACGAAATATTTACCGCCGAAATGAGTATCCAACCAAACAATTGCTATTTGTTTTACTTACAATGAGTTAAGAAAAGCAATTTGGCCAAAAATGGAAATTTCAAGAGAAGGTTTTCGATGGATTATTTTTCACAACTTTCGACGTGGATTATCTCAACAAGAATGTGTCAATGAACTCAGTTCTTTGTATGGCGATAAAGCACCATCAACCAATCGTGGTCGTAGTTCGGTCGCCGACGAATTCCGTGAAGATCGTTGTTGTGCCCAAAAACATCGCTGCAGTGCGTGAACTGATAATTCAAGATTGTCATGTGACATATCGTGAGATAGAGGCATCCTTGCACATTAGTTCCACTTCAATACATTCGATTTAGCATGAACACTTAGCTGTAAAAAAATTTGCTCTCGTTGGATACCCCATAATTTATCAATCGCTCAAAAAAAGGCTCGCGCCGATTGGTGTAAGGAAATGATTAAAAAGTTCGACCGTGGTGCTTCAAAAGACTTGGTGTATAAAATCGTGACAGGTGACGAATCATGGATATATGCGTATGAGCCGGAAACAAAACAGCAAACGACCGGGTGGGTATTCCAAGACGAGCCAAATCCAACAAAAGTTGTTCGTGGAAGAAGCACAGCGAAGCAAATGATCGCCTGTATCTTCGGCCGAATGGGTCATGTGGCCACTGTTCCACTTGAGCAACGAAGAACGGTCAATTCTGAGTGGTACACGACCATTTGTTTGCCGGAAGTCTTCGGAGAAATTCGTAAAACCAACCGCCAAAGACGAATCATTCTCCATCATGACAATGCGAGCTCTCACACATCTCGTCAAACAATGGCATTTTTGAGCAATTAAAACATCGATATGGTGGCATCTTATGGCGGCATATACTAATGAACGTGTGTCACACACATTATATAGGATAGTTCCTGAACACTACCATCCCACGTTTGTGTTTTACAATACGATTTAGAATTTCGTGTGAATGGTATTAGAGCTTCGGTTTAATTTAATATTTCAAAGTCTACATTAGCAAGTGTGCAGGGTGTTTCATAGTCATGTATGCTAATTTATTTAGCTACCTTACTCATGCTTCTAGCTGCTTCAATTACTGTAATAGAACTTGCAATTTGAAACATACCGAAAACTTTTTAAAATCACTTCTGCAAAAAATATTGTACAGGTATATTCCTAGATGTCAAACAGGTGCTGGCATGCAGGTCTACTGTACAAACAAACTGAAGAAATGGCTACCAGTACCATACTTCCTGATTATAAAATCGTATCTGAAAAACAGAGTCCCACAAGGCAGTGTTTTAAGCCCAATGCTGTATACAATTTTTACAGCCGACTTACCTATAACAAACGCTGTAGAGATAGCTACATACGCTGATGACACTGCAGTCATTGCCACCAGCAATGATCCACATATTGCATCCAAACTACTTCAAGAAGAACTTGGTCTAATTCAGGTATGGCTAAAAAATTGGAGAATAGTGGTAAAGTCACATTCTCGCTGAGACCAGGAAACTGTCCCCTAGTTATACTAAATGGCTCCTCCATTTCAGTTAGCGAAGCGGTGAAATAACTGGGAGTACATCTGGACAGGCGGCTTACTTGGAGGCAGCAAATAAAATAAAAGACCAGAAAAATTTACTGGCTGTTAGGACCACGCTGCCAACTAAGCCTTGAGAACAAAATACGGCTTTACAAGGCAGTTCTTCTTAAGCCAGTATGGACTTAAGCTTTGCAGCTGTGGGGAACAGCTAGCAATTCATACATAGAAATACTGCAGCGATACCAGTCTATTATTTCAGAACCATAACAAGTGCTCCTTGGTACTATATGTCCAATTATGATCTTCACAAAGATCTCAAAGTACCCCTGGTCAAAGACGAAATAAAGTCAAATGCAGAAAGGTACATAAATAGGCTACATGACCATTACAACGTTTTAGCACTAGGTCTATTAGACAACACATACTGTCGTAGACGACTAAAAAGATTTCACGTCCTGGAACTCCCATATAGATTAACAGATACATACATATATAGTTAAAAACATGTAAATATAAACCACTGGAGCTCAAACCATCAGCTAGTCAATATTAATTGTTTATAAACTGAAGCCAGATTGCAATTAAAAATGAATTAAACAAAAAAAAACTTCAGCACAAAAAGGAGCACATCAGTATTAGTCGGGGAATTTGAAGCCTTTGTGCAGACAGAAGAGATTAAATAGGGAATATATATAAACAAACAAAAATATAAAATAAAAGACGAATATAATAAAAAAAAGATAACATAAAAACACACGGATTCGAAACTACTACTATTGTGTTGTGTTAAAACTAATTGCGAATTATAATCGCTGTTGAATTTGAAAAATTTATAATTCGCACATTGCTTTCAGTGTCAAATGAGTTGTTTTATAGTGCTAGCGATGTGCCTTGCTGGCATTCTACCACACTGTTTAGATGTATGTGTAGATTAAGGCTATTACAACACCTTACACTTGACAACATTGTTACTTTTTATACTGCATACAGCATACAGCATACAAATTTTTATTTTCCTGCATTTCATGCGATTTCTGCGCAAGAAATGAACCTATGACTTGCCAAATCGAAATGCATTCATCGTTACAAGCAGTAATCAGAAGGAGCAATGTTCGGAAAACACGGCGTCTGCGGCAAAATATCCCACTTGAGCGTTTTCAAATATTTTTTCACGACTTTTGCGACAGGAGGCCAAGCATTGTCATGCAGAAGAATAATAACTTTGCCATATTCTGGTCGATTTTCTTGTAATACACGGCTCAAACGAATCAATTGTAGCCTATTTCGATCGCATGTAATGTAATCGCCAGGTTATAGCAGCTCCTTATAGCAGCTCATAGTGCTCCAATTGCCTAAACCTAGTATATAGGCTATTTTATTGAGATTGAAGTAAGATACATTAATTTTTTAATTAAAAACAAATACAAAACTCCTTAGCGAAATACAGGTTTGTGCGAGAGCTATTCCCTATAGTCAGCTTAGCACTTTCATTTAATACAGTTTATTTGAAGTGCAAAAAGCAGCGTCGAAACTTGATGTCTAGTCTCCAAGATTTCGGTATCTGATGTCAGACAGACATGGTCAGTACGACACACGTCTGTCGATGCTTATCAAGCATATTTTTACTTTATGGGGGTCTACCTACTGCCTACTTCCTGCTGCATACATTTGCACAAACTTAATATACTATTTTGAACAGGGTATAGAAAACATAGCCGTCTGGCAGGCAATGAAAGTCGATAATGGTGATGGTGTTGATGACAATGCAACTGTTGCTTGCATAAAGTCAAAATGGCGAAGCTGTAAGAATTTACAAAGAGCAAGTATGAGAGTGAGTGAGAGAGAGAGAGAGATAGAGGCTATATACTATAAATGCAGTAAAATATAACAAAAATATATGATAAAAAATTTTAAATTTAAAACAGCAAAGTGCACTTGAAAGCTAGCAATACAATAAAAAAGAAACAACAACAAACAAAACAAGTAACATAAGTGGCAAAACATACGCATAAGTAATTTTACAGGAGCAACAACAAACGAGAGCGGTACTGGAAAACACTACAATAATCATAAAAGCACAAAATAACAACAACAACGATGATTATGTCTATGAGTCTACAACAAATACATACTGCGAACACTACACACATGCTCATATAGTAGATGAATATCAACCTATATCCTTGAATATGCATTTAAGCATACTTGTCCTGATTGAGTACTAGGGAAAGGTTTCTAGGTTGAACATGCAGCTAGGTTGAATACTCGCAATTTGTATTTGTGTCTACTTAAACACTAATATTCGATTTTCGGGCCAATTAAATAAATGCATATTGCTCAGCCAACCCTCTTATGCTGTGAATCTTCGAATTTTGTCTGCGTATATGCATATGAAATGATCAAATTTCAACCAATTCAAATGGTGAGTTCATGTAGCGTGCACTATTTTTTGTGTATTTTCATAAACTACAATAATTTATTTGCAAGCATTACCGAGCGTTTTTCAATATGCAATTTTTTCTTGTTTTTTATTGTTTAATTCATTTTTAATTGCAATCTGGCTTCAGTTTATAAACAATTAATATTGACTAGCTGATGGTTTGAGCTCCAGTGGTTTATATTTACATGTTTTTAACTATATATGTATGTAACTGTTAATCTATATGGGAGTTCCAGGACGTGAAATCTTTTTAGTCGTCTACGACAGTATGTGTTGTCTAATAGACCTAGTGCTAAAACGTTGTCATGGTCATGTAGCCTATTTATGTACCTTTCTGCATTTGACTTTATTTCGTCTTTGACCAGGGGTACTTTGAGATCTTTGTGAAGATCATAATTGGATATATAGTACCAAGGAGCACTTGTTATGGTTCTGAGATAATAGAATGGTATCGCTGCAGTATTTCTATGTATGAATTGCTAGCTGTTCCCCACAGCTAGCAGGTTTATACCAATTCATAGTAGATGTGAATGAAAAAAAAAGAAAAAAAGAATAATCTTGCGGACAAAGACGCGTACTTGAAAAAAAACATACTGAAGCAAACTGCGTGAGTGAAAAAGAGACGGAAAAGAAAATCATCTGCATATATACGATTTCCGGTAATGCTAGCTGGCTAGAAGTAGGCAACAGTATGAGGCAAGCAAGGACTATGAAAGGACTATGAGTATTACTATTGCAATATACGATATATTCGTAAGCGAACAAACGAACGAACAAACGAACGAAGGAAGAAATATTCGCTCTGCATGCAAACCGGATGTAATGTATTAATCCTGTTGAGGCCATATTTTTATTGTTATTGCGCTTTGTACTTCATGTGTGTGGCTGTTTTTGTTGTTGCTGTTGTTGTTGTTGTTGTTGTTATGGTTGTTGTTGCCGACATACACTTTGCGCAAACACTCTTAGCTGGTGCTTAGACAAAGTATCTGCTCCCCGTTATCTGCTTCTTGTTATCATCGCAATCTTCAACGTCCTTCGCCATTGCTTTCGTTCTCAAATGCTCCTTCTGCTGCTCATTCAAATTCACACTGTATGTATGATAAACAAAACTGAAATATGTTTGCCATCTTCAAATAATTTTGTCTGGCGTGATGTTCTTCTACTTATATGGAACGTATATATATACATACATATATCGTACATACGAAATGCGTAACAATCTTTTTTGTTTGTTTAATTATTAATTTATTTTTTGCTTTATACGAGTTGCAACTTCCCTCGGAACATAGATCAATGTAAAAATCACTCAAATAGAATAAACGACACATAAAGTTGGCAAATCTAAAAAGAACAAACTGGATGTGTTATATATATGTCACAAATCATATGATCTGCTAACATAAACTGTTCTTACAGATCATCTACAGATTGATACGAGGTCGATTTGATAAGTGGGCTGCTTTTTGAATTTGGAATTATATTGATTTGAGAGTAGTTCCAGCAGTACCCAATCTGCAGCATTTGTTTGATAGCCATTGAAAGCAGACATGAAAGGCAGACAGACGAACAGAAAGCAGCTTGGTGCCGAAATTGAACTCAAAAGTAAACGTGAGATCTGCTGAACTCTAAAATAGCCTCACAACCTTTTTCAGTTTATTGAATTTATATGTTTAAATTCTTTTTATGTAAAAATGAAAAGAATTCTAAAATGTGCAAGTCATGAGGGCATAAATTTAAAAAAAAAAGTCGGTTAATTAATTTAGTTTTAAATATAAATCGTTTAAGTTTGCTGAGTTTTTTTTTATTTTTTGGTAAAAACTAGTACTAATTCGCCTTTTTGCTTGTTTTTTGAGTTTTCGCCCTATGCCAATAACAATTTCAATGCTTTGCTGAACGATGTCGAACACAAACGTGGAAGAGCGACAGCATTACCAACAGAAATGACAGAAAAACCCTTACAAAGCGTATAAGTATCTTCATATTTTTGTTCAATGCAATTAATTGATACACCACATACAAACTGCATGAATTAAAGTTCAAACAGAGGTCATAAAATATTATTTTAAAAAGGCACACTCAACTGAATTCAAGCCCGAAGATGACGTGCAAAGTAAAGCTATCTTCGATTTTTGAAGATTCCACGACTTTTCAATTTTGAAATTTCTAACAATGAAAATTGTCCGTCCAAGAGAGTTTTCACTGTAATAATAATAAAAACTGAGCCGAAAAAGAAAGTATGATTTGTCTCTAGTGTATCTAATATACACGGTGGATCTAAAAATAGCCGAACTTTTTAGTTATAAAATAAAAACAAACATGGTATTCGGTTTTAAAGCTGTGTCAAAGCTGTCTTAAAGGGAGTACTCAAAAGAAAGTTCACATTTAAAAAATCGATAAAAAAAAGAAAGTAAGAAGTTTATTGAAAAAATGTTTATTACATATTAAAATACACACTTTGGGAATTTATTTCTTAACAATGATATTGTCCAAATGTAAACCGTTGCCTTCACGGCATTCATTTAATCGAGCACTAAAATTTCCTATGACGGCTCGGCAGGTATTCTCCGTGATGGCTGCCATTTCGCGACGGATACTTCCTTTTAATTGTGCCAGGGAAGTCGGTTTGTTGCCGTAAACTTTAGATTTGACGTAACCCCACAGGAAAATGTCCAAAGGGGTTAAATCGGGACTTCGTGGAGGCCAATTTATGTCACCTCTACTGGAGTTCAATTTGCCAGGAAAAATTTCACGAACTCGTGGTAGAGACCTGTTGGACGTGTGTGAAGTGCTCCGTTTGTGTAAAATGCGGAATAATGATGATCTATACACGTTTAAAGCAACAGCACGCTTCCGAATCGAAGGGTCCGGGTTGTCACGAACAGACTGAGTAACACTGTCTACGTTTTCGAACGTTCTCGAAGACCTTGGACACCCGGATTTTTATTTTTCCAGCTTTGAACCGGTCTCTTCAAACCTCTCGACCCATTTTCCAATGAGTCGAGCGAGGGCTTGGCGCATCATTTAAATGACGAACATGTCGAATACTGCAGAATTTTCTACGCGCTACAGTTGCTGAATTACCGTTTTTGTAAAACTCACGTACGCACAACGCACGGTCCGCTCCCGAGAAACGCTCCATAGCGACTAAATTCCCAAAAGCTAGGCTACCGATTGACGTAACCCCCGCGTCCCTGGGAATATTTGCGTTCACGCAATCAGCAAATCAAATGTTAACTTTCTTTTGAGACACCCTGTATATTCAAAATGCGATACGAAATTTAATTCAATACAATGTTTGGAATGCTCAACCAATTTATCCATAGACTTGTTAAGTTCGCCTTTTGTTATGTTCTGTAGCTTCTGTGTCACGGCTGCTTGTATGGCTGGAATGTCATCGTAAAAAGCTCCTTTCATTGCAGTTTTTCTTTTTGGGAAGAGAAAATAATCGCACTGTGATAGATCAGGCGAATACTGAGGATGGTCGATGAGACAAATCTGTTTTTTCATCAAAAATTCATTGACTTTTTTTGATCTTTTGAGGTCCCGCATTATCATGCAATAAAAATAGCTGCTTTCCTTTGAAGTATTTGGGCCTAACACGTGGAACTCTCGACCACAAACGATGTAAAAGTTGTAAATAATATTCTCCATTGACAGTTTGACCTTCGGGAATAAATTCCTTGAGAACAATACCCTTGCAATCATAGAAAGTTATCAACATTGTCTTGATTCTTGACTTCGGAAAACGTAATTTTTTAGGTTTTGGCACGTCTTTTGATTTCCATTCTGTAGATTGTCGCTCAGTTTCAGGATCATATTTAAAACACCATGTTTGATCACCAGCTATGATCGATTCAAGAAAAATCTGGATCGTTTTCAGCTGTTGAAATGATGTCTTTGCACTGCTCTACACGAGCGGTTTTTTGATCATCATTTAACTGATGTGCACATGCACACTTCTTTCTTTTACCAAAATCTTCATTTATTATATTGTAGATTTTACAGTAAAATGAATTTAGTTCTTCTGCCAGCATTCTCACAGTGAAATTTACATCAATAGCGATTATTTCACTTACTTTTTCCACTAGCTCAGCACGATTAGATGCTTCGTGTCGTCTAGGTCTTGGATCATCATTTAAATCATCACGACCGTTTTTAAATCGTGTAAACCACGTTTAAACTTTAATACGACTCTGGTAAACATCATCGTAAGTTTTTTTTTAAAAATTCGTAAGTCTCTTCAAAGTTTTTAGCGAGTTTAGAACAAAATTAAATATTTGCTCTTTTGTTTTTTCGACATGACTACAAAAACGGTTGTTATTAAAACATGTGTCATTTGGTAACCTGTCAACCGATTAGCATAAACTTAGCTGCTTTCGAAAGCAGGAAAATGTACCTTTCTAACACTGTCAACATTTAATAGATTGCACTCACGTGTTCTATGATTTAAATAAGAATTTCAGTTACTTTTAGATCAAACCTTGTAAATTATAATGCTACGAATTAGTATAGCAAAGTAGTTCACATCAATATTTCTGAAACTTCGTACAACTGTACAAGTATTTTGATATATCTCCAGTTACAAAACCTTAGCAAAGTTGAAGTAAAAAATTACTTTTAACATAATGAAAAGTTCCTAAATGTGTTCTAACCATTTTTTTCCCCTTTGAAGGTGGTTTTTTGTTTTTCGAAGACTTTCATGTGAATATCCGTTTTCGTAAGTCGTATTAAAATTATGCTCGCACATCCGGAGCAATCGAATAAGTTGTTGCACTCATAATCTCATAATCGTCGTATTCACCGGCGGTAGTGACAATTTAAAGCGCTTCATAAATATTTGCGCTTTCATTGTAAAATATTTACATACACACACACACAGACACATACACACACACAAAGATATACATTCATATAAACATTGCAAGGCGTTTTCTTTCTGCTACACTTAACTCTTAACAGTTTTTTTTTATCTTTTTACTTTTGTAAGCACGTTTATTTATTTTGCAATATAAGTAATTATTATTACGCATACGCTAGGTCGCCCTACGTCGCCGCACAGTAGACCCAAATCAAAAAAAAAAAGAAAAAAAAGCCAGAAGTTAAAATTAATTGAATTCTATTTTTTAAGACTTTTGAAGTTATAAACATTTAGTTGGCGTACGAACTCTAGCATCAATTGAAATTGAGTATTCAGACGAAGTTCAAATTTTCTATTGTCCATGCAATTCAGAGAACTAGAAATATCGAAACTAAATAATATTATCTTTTATATGAATTTAGAGAATATGTTGAAACTGCTGCTATAATTCTTATAAAAGTAAATAGTCTGTTAATGGTTTTATTTAAACTGCATTAAATTTGTGTTAAGTAACGTTGTAAAGTCAAAACTTGATACACTTCTATCGATTCGATTGAGCTAAATTTTGACATGTGAACCGAATGATAATATAATAGTTTTTACCTTTTATTGCGCGAAGCCAAATTTTAGCTAGCTCAAAGTAAATTTTACATTAGAAATATGTAGTATATATTTTACATATTTGTCTCAATGCGTAGAATAATGCCGTAATTGCTTTGTAGGACAAATGCGTTTATGCTTGGATACATATAAATACTATTTATGATGCACAATGTGCATTTCCGGCAAAGCATGATAAAAGTAGCAAAATATCCGGCAAGCATACTGATGAGGCCTCGTAGCTGAGTTCGAAACAATTGCCTAATGTAGCTAAACATTCCTTGTTTAACACAAAAGTGGTTATTATTGTTTTGTCTTCACATTTTGCGAAAAATATGTAAAAATGACCTGGAGCCAGCTGAAATGCATTTCTTATTTTCATCTTAGATGTTGCCAAATAAAATTTATACTATCATGGAATACTATAATAAAAAATAATAAAGATTTTTAGATAAATCTTGTTATATGAGAATTTTCGTTGTGCCAGGCTTTCGATTTTTGTATTATTATTTATATTATGCAACTTTCTGATGGCAAAATTATTATTAAAACAAGAAAACAAAAATATTAGCTTTGGTTGAACAGCAGCTCTAATATCAATCACACGAAATTTTAAATTGTATTGTAAAACATAAACTTGGGTGGTGGGTTTGTATAGGCGCCACACCGAAAAGTCGGGGACACAGCCATTAGTATATATGTATAATCTCAAGCTAATATGGACTTAACTATAAAAGTTTTTTCTAAATCAGTACAAAAGTGGGTGGAGTGCTTGTATGAGTGCTACCACAAAAACTGGGCGGAACACATCCATTGTTACATATCGAACTTCACACTGATTTTTACTTAAATAAAGACGTTTTTCATACAAAAATATAAAAGTGGGATTTCAGTTTGTATGCGGGCTGCCTTTATTTGTGAGACGCCCATTGATATTTATATAAAGCGTCCGTCGATAAGAAGCCATCATGTCAAATTTCATGTCGATGTTGACTGCAATAAAAACGTTTTCCATACAAAAATGCAAAATTAGGTGGTTTGTATTGGTGGGTTACCTCAAATAGTGGGGGGCGGGATCATATAGATGGGACGAGTGCCTTCATAAGAAGCCACCGACAGTTACACGGACAGACAGACAGACAGACAGACAGACATACACAAAATCGTCTCGTCTGGGGACTATAATGCCTCCTTTTATGTTTTTCAAAGTTTCAGACAAACGGATACTCGTAGTACCATATAACACTATGTGTGAATGTGAATGGTAAAAAAATCTAAGAAGTCCACTTTGGGTGCTCTAAATTCTATGGTCTCACCGATCTCGCTAGCTATCTTATATACCAACGGATAGATCGCACCGCCATTTGACGAAAATCAAAAATCTGTATACTATATACGGTCTGCATCTCCTCCTTTTAGCTTTACCCTTTTACCTTTTGGATGCATGGTATATGTAGATGGTGTCAATTGCCACACTTTGCATAACCATTCACTTACACCTTCACTACTTATGATTGACTAGTTACCTCACTAGTGCAGAAGAGCTGAAGATTATGGTAGTGCTAACTAGAGTTGCAGAAAAAAAATCGTAGACCCCATAAAGTATATATATTCTTGATCAGCTCGACGAGACGAATCGATCTAGCCATGCCCGTCTGTCCCTCTGTATGTTGTTGCGCATTTTTTGGGGACCAATTTTTATGCTATCCAGTTGAAATTTTGCACATATACTTCTTTTTATTGTAGTTTAATAGAGTATCAAGATTGATCTGCCACACCCACTTTTTGGGGTAGCCTCCATACAAACCAACCGCCCACTTTTGACTTTTTGTATGAAAAACTTTTTTATTGTAGTCAATATCTATTTAATATTTGATGTGTTAACTTTTAGTGGACAGATGCTTGACATATACATTAATAGGTGGGACTCGCCCATTGTCAGCCCACCTCTTGGGGTACCCCCATACAAGTCCACCGTGCAATGTTGTGAAAAAATTCTTCATATAAATCAATATTAGCTTGAAATTTGATTTGGTGTATTTTAGTGGACAACCGCTTCATATACATACTATACAAATGACGTGTCCCGCCCACTTTTTGAGGTAGACCCATTCGGACCCACAGCTCACTTGTATGCATTTGTATGGAAAACGTCAATATCAACTTGAAATTCGACATGGCGGCATCCTGCACATCTACTATATCGCTTCATACACTATTAGTGGGCGTGTACAGCCCACTTTTTAGGGTAGCCCCAATTTAAACGCCCACTTTTATGTTTTACAATACTATTTAAAATTTCGTGTGAATGGTATTGGAGCTTCGGTTCAACCGAAGTTAACGTTTTTTCTCGTTAATCTTTAAACTGGTTACCGGCTGCATTACCAAGGTCTAGTGAATTCACTACAGAGCAGAACTGCTGAGTTTAATGGCGAACTAGTGGATTTGCCTTTTGCGTAGTGTAGACAGTGTTTCTGATTTTTAAATCTGATTATATGTAGAAGTATGGCTTAAGCAAATGGCTAGATATACGATATTGGTAGATATAGATTTTTTCATTACAGACTATTCAATTTGATTTTCGAAAAGAATGACCGCATACACGCATGAGTAACTTTAACAAACTATTAGAATTTAAATAAGACTTCGATTGGTGCAACTTTAAGAATGGTGCCAGTGAGGCAAATAACTCCAAAGAGCGTTGAAATTATTGCGGTCGTAAGTGCAGGTTTGCAGAAATTGGGCACCGTTCAAACTAAATTGTGGCGAATTAAAGCCAAGAACTTGTATCAATTTTGCATTCCAAAGGCTTGAACGGGTTTGCGTGTAACTATACTTGACTATGGCTATGGCTTGGCTACCAAACAACCTCATTTTAGACAAAATTGTTTAAAATTTTATTTTTTAATTATGGCCTACATTTTGAGATTTCGAGCCACTGTACGCCGCAGGACACGATCCCCAGCGATAATTTTGCGCGCATGCCGCGGATTATATACTGCCGTAGTTGTCGTCGTCGTCGTCGTCGTCGTTGACGTTGTTGAGGTCGTCGTCATTGTCGTGGCATGTCCTGGTTGTACTTATTGCCATTGTTTTTGTTGTAGTGGTTGTTGTTGTTGTTGTTGCTGGTTCACATAAATTAAATGCGAAATATGTTAAGTTTTATTGTCGGTTTATTGAATGCGCTATAAACATGATTGCAAGCCATGCGCCATATCGCTCCTGCATTGAGATATTTTCTTAAGCTTCAGAACAGCATTTTATGTGTTCGTGGGTTTAAAGGATTCTCCGTAGAGTTGATAAGAAATTAGCGCTGGCATTTTATTGTGCTAGGAAATGCAGTAAGCGCATAAATTAAGACAAACAAAAAAGACAAAATGCGTATAAGAAAAAGAGTTTTAATATATTTTTAATGTTCCTACTTATTACGAGTGTTCAGTAAAAAATTAAAAAAAAAAAAAAAGTTTAAATTAATTTTAACACTTTACGATTGACGCACTCGACTGATGTTCGGCATCATTTTTACCGGAAGACAGTAAACTTTTAGTTTGAACAGCATCAGAAACGAAAGATGCTCGCGTCTGTTCTGTTGCAAATAGTTGGTGTACTTTACGCTATAAGATGCATCAACTTATTTTATTTAACAGGATCAGCCTTTCAAATCTGCCAAAAAGGATGAACTTAAGCCGCCGCAGACGAACGATAATGAAAAGCCGCTGAAAGAATTCACTGTGTAAGTTTCTTTTGAAACTTCAAGTTTCGATATTTAGACACTCCTTTTGCCTCTTCAGTTAAGGTCTATTAAATGAACATGCTAACCCCACTTTAAGGTGTAGTTTTTGTATGAAAAATTTGTCTGTTTTGTTATTAATTACGTAAAAAATGCCAAATTTATTGTCCAGATCGCACCTCTACAAGGGATAGCTCCCACACAAACTTGACATCACTTTTTAAGTTTTTGTACGAAATTTTTTGATTTTTAGTTTTAAGTCAATTCAGAGAATGGTAATTCAGAAAATAACTACCGTATATTAAGCAGAATAAATCTAAATACAAGAGAAAATGCTCACTTCTCACTACACTATAGTCCATACATGTTTCAATCACTTAACTTTAAATTGCACAAACAAAAGAAATCAGCAAAAAATAGCAAAATTCAATACGAATACCATATAGGAAATGACTCTCCTGTTCCCCCTTCTCTCACGAAGTATATTCAATATACACAACAATATATTCTCGTAAATTAATTATATTAAAAATGTTTGTAATAATATTGCAACTAAAATATGCTGTACTAAAGCACATATCGATATGAAAATGCAGCTACACTGATAAGAAAAAAACTGAATATTTCGTGTTTGAATTGATCCATAGCGGTAGCAAAAGTATGTGGTCAGTACGGGAGGAATTTCTTAAATGAAGTACGAAACGCTTTGTTAAAGAACGGCTTCTTAAATGCAGAGATTCATAAATTTAGGCCTCTTGAAGCACGGGTGAACTTGATTGAACCAAAAATAGGCTCAGTTCAACACGAAACTGTATTGATTTAAGTTGAAAATTGTAAAGGACTTGAGTATAAAATGTGCTTGTAGCTACTTTTTTATACCATTCACACATAGTGTGAAATGGTATTATCAGTTTGTCTGAAAGTTTGTAACGCATTCTTGATCAGCTCGACGAGACGAATCGATCTAGCCATGTCCGTCTTTCTGTCTGTCCGTCTGTAGGTTGTTGCGCATTTTTTGGCGACCAATTTTTATGCTACCCAGTTGAAATTTTGCACATATACTTCTTTTTATTGTAGTTTAATAGAGTATCAAGATTGACCTGCCACGCCCACTATTTGGGGTAGCTCCCATACAAACCAACTGCCCACTTTTGACTTTTTGTAAGAAAACTTCTTTATTAAAGCCTACATTAGATTGAAATGCAATGTGGTGCCTTTTTATGGTCAGCCGCTTAACATACATAGACTAACGGGCGTGGCCCGCCCACTATTTGGGGTAGCTCTCATACAAACCTATGGTCCACTTTTGACTTTTTGTAAGAAAAACTTTTTTATTAAAGTCAATATTAGGTTGAAATGCGATATGGTGCCTTTTAAGAGACAGCCGCTAAACATACATAGACAATTGGGCGTGGCTCGCCCACTTTTTGAGGTAGCCTCCTTACAAACCCACCGTGCAATTTTGTGTTTTTTATGAAAAAATCCTTCGTTTAGATCAATATTACCTTGCAATTTGATTTTGTGGATTTTAATGGACAACCGCGTCATATACATATACAAAGGGGCGTGTCCCGCCCACTGTTTGAGGTAGTCCCATATAAACCCACAGTTCACTTTTATGCATTTGTATGGAAAACGTCAATATCAACTTGAAATTCGATATGACGGCATCTTACACATCTACTACATCGCTTCATACACATCTACTAGTGAGCGTGTACCACCCACTTTTTGGGGTAGCCCCTATTTAGGCCCCCACTTTATTTTTTTCATACTATTTAAAATTTCGTGTGAATGGTATTAGAGCTACGGTTCAACCGAAGTTAACGTTTTTTCTTGTTTTTTTTTTTAAATTTAATTAAAGTGCTGTGCGCAAAGTCTCACCCTCTTAGCTACTTCGCTTAATAGACACTCAACATATTGGCGTGGCTTAAAGTATATATATTCTTGATCAGCATTGAAAGCTAAGTCGACATAGCCATGGCCATCTGTTCGTCTGGGCGTCTGCTTGCACAACGAGATTTTGGAGAGTAAAAGAGTTATAGACATTAAGTTCAGATAATTCGCCTCATCAGATATGATTTATTAATTAAACGAACGTGCTAACCCTACTACAAGGGGTAGCGCCCATAGAAACTGATACCCTTACAACAATATGAGTTTTTGTATGAAAATTTTTTTGTTTTTACTGTTAATTAAGCTACAAACACAAATTTCTTACATAACTCCTAATAAAATATGCCTCATAGGTCCATATCGTTTTACTACAAAGGGTAGCCCCACACAAGCTTGACCCCCATTTTAAGTTCTTTTTTTTTCTATGAAAATATTTTTGATATTGTTGTTAGTTAAGCTATTGCGTGTATCTTATGTCAATCCTTACAAAATGTTTAAGAGATGCCCTAATTCAATTACTATGTGGGCTAGACCCCATAACAAACGGGCCTCCTATTTTTGAGTTTCTGCGTGAAATTTGTACTTTCTGTTTTCAATTAATTAAGCTAGAAATTTCAAATTGGTGTATCTTTCGTAATAAAAAATCCATCATATGTCTAAATCGAACTACTGAAGAATGTAGTCGATATAAATCTGTGGTTCACATAAGAAGCCTTAAACAAGATACAGGGTATCTTCATAGCAGCGTTCTTTCTTATTTGTTGTAAGACTTTTGAACGTTTTGTAAACACCGGAACTGCTACTCATATCGAATCCGAACAATTCTTTCTGACTCGGAAACCGTACCTGGGAGGGGTGTTATGTAAGATTTATTGTAGTGAAATTTTACGTGAGAGTAACAATTTCTATGGTAAATTGCACCATTGGCACAGTTAAACAAACAACAAGAAAATACATCAACGAAAATTCTACAGCAAAGTTATTGGCTTTGGTAGATTTAACCGACGAAATTTTGTTGTGTGTTGAATGCAATTTTTTTCTGTATAGATATATTCAAACTTCGGCATTTCTTAATACTTATATAGAAGTATGTAACTATATACGAGTACATGAGAGCATTCCACTTGTTGATATTTTTCTTCTTGATTATTTTAAAACTGTGGGTGGCTTTTCGTCTTTAGCAAAAGTTGTAAATTAAAATGATTAAGGCTTTTTTTTGTTGGACAAGTATGTATGCAATTCGTTTGTTTACTTAGGTTCGGTTAAAACGTGTGTCATTTGGTACCCTGTCAAACGATTAGCATTACCTTAGCTGCTTTCGAAAGAAGGAAAATGTACCTTTCTAGCACTGTCAACATTTAATAGATGGCGCGCGCTACGTGTTCTATGATTTAAAGTAAAAGTTCGGTTATTTTATCGATGCATTCTTGTCTTTATAATCCACATCGAAGGTCGTAACAAATAATTGGCGAGTTAAATTATTCAATTCACTGTAAGCAACAGAAAAAGTGCTCGTACATCAAAACGTACTGCGTATGTTTGTATTAAAAATTGTCAAATTTCACGATTAAAAGGTCAGCTGGCATCTAACAATAGTACTTATCATTGTCAAGGCGCACAACACAAGACAATCTTTATATTAATAGCTTTCAAACCAAAAAAAAAAGGCTTCAATCGATTTCTTTGATCCAGAGTATTCAATACTCTATTCTACTTTAAATTCAGAAAAAATCGTTGTTGTTTTACACATTTTCTCAGCTTTATTTAAAAGGAACATTTAATTCTTAATCAAATGATTTTTAATGCATCGAAATCGAATAAAAATTGTCGACGTGTTTTTTTTTTTTTTGCAATGGAAGAAAATTTTCATTTAGCTTTTTATTTTTGGTCTGGCATACTTAACAAACGAAAACGGTGATTGGCTGAACAAGAACACGTTTGTAGCGCTTAAAAACGTTATTTTGATCTTTTTTTAGCATGACTTCATTGGTCTTGCATAGAAGATATACGAAGGCTGAGCAATGTTTTCCAAATCTAAAAAATTACGCTTGTAGTTTTGAATAATCTTATAACTGACTATTAGCATCTGTCATTAAACTACGTTCAAATTTTGAGCAATCTGCATCAATAAGTTTGTGTTTGACAGGCATTTAAAGCAGATATGAACGGCAGACGGACGGACAGATTGTTTTAAACTCGGCATAGGTGTTTCAATGTATCTGACAGTGCCCTGCTAACTGCTTAACTGTTTATTATGTTATTATCTAACTAAACATACATCATTGCATAAAAATAGTTTTAATAGTATAGTTTATCGTCATTATAAAATGCAACTTAAATATTATCGTATACAAATAATATAGGGTGAATTGCTAGAAAGCTTCTCTAATTTTGTTTCATCCACTGCCCAAATACCCAACTAAACTAATTTGTGTTTTTGGCCGGCGCATAAAATTAAATGAATTTATTTTTTATCTAATAACCTACTGTAATATTATGCATTACTTTTATACAATATATATTTTAAAATGCATCCGTTCGCTGGCAATTTGTAGTGCTGCGGAGGCATTAACAATTAAAAATCGCTGTAAGCATTTCTGTGGCTTTGAATGGTGGTGAATTGCGACGGTTTAATACGCCTGAAAATGGTTCTGGGATGGCCTAGCCCAGTTGATGGCTCTGTTGTGAGCGGAAACCGGTTGGTTTGGAGAGGGGGGGGATCCTCGCCATCATAGCTAATTAAGCGCATTTGTATGTGCGGCAGCAGCTGTCGTCGACGTCGTTCTCGCTGCGATTACAATTATTGTAGTCTGCACTTAGGCGCTCAAGCTCGATTGCTTGTTCCGGCCAGAGTATCGTGTACGTATACGTGTACGTGTACGTGTACGCGTACGTGTCTATAAAGGCGACATTAAATCGACAGACGGACAATTGTGCGGATTAATGTCGAATTTACACTCTATACTAAAATAAAAAGCGTTGCTCTTATCTGAATACAATTTTCTTTAAGCTTCAAAATTGAGTGTTTGAGCATAAATAACTCTATTTGCTGATAAAATTAGAGTATCTACAAGTACAAGGTTGTAGAAGATCACTTAAGTAGCTATATATAGAAAATTCAGAACTCAATAGGAGTACGTTTATATATGTATGTAATATTTGAAAAAGTTTGTTTCTTTTTTGAGAGGGATTCCATCTTACAACACGGATTAAACTCTCATAAAGTAGTCAGGTCTGTCATCATTTGTGCTCAGTTTGGTTTGCCATTTTATTATAAGCAAACTAACGCCAGAGCAACCAACGCTTGCAAATTGTGAAAATTTATTTCGAAAATAGTGGTTCAGTTAGGGATCTATTTATCTGGATCGTTTTTTAATAGTATATGCATTAAATGTATTGAATTACAATTTTGGGAATCGTGACAGCGGATCTGAACTTCGAATTTCATACTTCATTTGAAGCTTCTCCCAATGAGCTTCTCATTCGGTAGCCTAGCTTTTGGGAGTTTAGTCGCTATGGTGCATTTCTTGGGAGCGGACCGTGCATTGTGCGTACGTGAGTTTTACAAAAACGATAATTCAGCAACTGTAGCGCGTAGAAAATTCTGCAGTATTCGACATGTTCGTCATTTAAATGATGCGCCAAGCCCTCGCTCGACTCATTGGAAAATGGGTCGAGAGGTTTGAAGAGACCGGTTCAAAGCTGGAAAAATCAAAATCCGGGTGTCCAAGGTCTTCGAGAAAGTTCGAAAACGTAGACAGTGTTACTCAGTCTGTTCGTGACAACCCGAACCTTTCGATTCGGAAGCGTGCTGTTGCTGTAAACGTGCATAGATCATCATTGATCGGCATTTTACACAAAGAATTAAAGCTGCACCCCTACAAAATTCAGTTGGTGCAAGAATTAAAGCCTCAGGATGTGCTGGGCAGAGGCTTGAATTCATAAACCAGTTGCTTGAGCGCTTCCAACGTTTACCAACATCTTGTTTTCGAATGAAGCTCATTTCCATCTTAATGGACATGTAAACGAGCAAAAGCCGCCTATTGGAGTGCAACCAATCCCCCCCTACATTCGCCTAAAGTGATCGCATGGGCTGCAATGTCGGCGCGAGGAATTATCGGCCCTTACTTTTTTGAAGATGAAAGAGGACACACAGTTACAGTGAATTCAGTGCGTTATGTGGAGATGTTAGACGACTTCTTCGTGCCTGAACTGCAAAACTTTCCTGTTTATAACCAAAGAACATGGTTCCAGCAGGACAGAGCAACTTCACACACGTCCAACAGGTCTCTACCACGAGTTCATGAAATTTTTCCTGGCAAATTGATCTCCAGGAGAGGTGACATAAATTGGCCTCCACGAAGTCCCAATTTAACCCCTATGGACTAACTATGGTTACGTAAAACCTAAAGTTTACGGCAACAAACCGACTTCCCTGGCAGCCATCACCGAGAATACCTGCCGAGCCGTCATAGGAACTTTTTGTGCTCGATTAAATGAATGCCGTGAACGCAACGGTTTACATTTGGACAATATCATTTTTAAGAAATAAATTCCCAAAGTGTGTATTTTAATATGTAATAAACATTTTTTCAATAAACTATTTACTTTTTTTTTGATCGATTTTTTAAATGTGAACTTTCTTTTAAGACACCCTCTACATTGAGTGGCTTTATATATCAGATTTTGAATCGCTTTCTTGCCTTTTGCAGACATATACTTGCTTTAAAAAGTCTGCGTACAACACAAAATAATCTGAAATTTTAACTTTAATCGCAAATATCTCAGCTAATGATTTACGTATTGAATCAAACTTTGGTTTTTTATATAGTTTATAAATTTCTCTTAACTATAATAAATTTTTTACAGAATTAAACTATAGTTTTAATTCGTTTTATGCTGGAACATGTTAGAAAAGCACTACCGCAAAAGTCTGCGTACAGCTGCATACGAGACGCGTGGAATGAACGAATATGCGATTACCGCTACCTAAAAATATTCTGAGAAATGCTTATCTCGCTTTGGACTTTTAGTTCATTCTTTTTCAATCAATTGGAGTGGCAAAAAATGTTAATAGCACCATGGACAACAACGGAAATCAAAATGGTGCGGATTGCGGATGGGTGAAAAATTATTTTAAAGCTATAATTTGAGGGTAAATCCTATAGAAAAATTAGAAAATTGGTAGGCAGACCTCACTCATCAACAACTTGTAACTAACTCACTGACTTCAACGGGTTTCAGAATGCCAATACCCCAATCAGGTCGTCCATCTCTCTTAACAAAACGAGAGAAAAAACACGACATTCAGTTAGTGCGACAGAATCCAAGCTTGACTGTTCACCAACTGAAACTAAAAGTAGTAGAGAGGTATTCAAAAATAATTTCCGATATTACAGCCCTGTGTGAAATTTAAAAAGAAAAACCGGGTATCATGGTCGCGTAAAAAGCTCAGCTGTAAAAAAGCAGAAGCGCATGGAGTTTGCAAATGAGTACGTTTTCAAGTCCTCAGTGTTTTGGAACAAGGTTGTTTTTTCCGATGAGAGCAAATTTTGTATTTTCGTAATAAAAGGAAAAAAAGCTGATATGAAGAAAGAGCAGTACGGCCTTTGAAATGGAAAATTTGTTGCCAGCCGTAAAACATGGAGGGGTTGTGGTTTGGAGTGTATGAGGTATGGCAGTGTTGGGAAATTAACATTTATTGAATCAATAATGGACAAAATTAATTATATACAATTTTTTAAGGATAGTTTGCTGGAAAGTTCCCAGAAGTTGGGGCTGCAAGAAGAGTTTTGGTTTCAACAAGACACCACCACAAACACAAAAGCCTGTACGCAGACTTGTGCGGTAGCGGTGCTTTTCTGGCATGTTGTATCTTAAAATAAATTAAAACTATAGTTTAAAGCATTAAAATACTGTACAAATATTATATTTTAGTTTAGAGAAATTAATAAACTATACATATAGAGCAAAGTTTGATTCAATACATAAAACATGGTGTACGCAGACTTTTTCGCACTTTGCATCACTTCCATACCTTTTGCAGACATACATCAGAATCGGGGATGCAATTGGACGATCGACACCGATCATACAGAAAATCAATTTATGATACTTCCATATAACATTTACCTGAAAAGTGCTTTAATTTGTACTCGACTTTAAAATGCTACGTCAAAATTTTTTATTTATGTTTTTATTATATTTTGTTTTCTTTTTTTTTTTTTTTATTTCGGAGGGTGGACAAACGAAGTTTAGGCTTGAGCTCATGAATTTCATTTAAAAAAAAAAATTAAAATTTCACAGGTCGGGGTGACAAGTTCAAACGGCTCAGCACAGTGCAGACGCTGGAATTTTAAGCAATGGTTGCTGCAACTATGTCAACCTCATCATTCAGCTCATACAGACCAACTCTATGAGGAGTAAAAATCATACGTAGAATCTTTTTCTCGAATACTCACAAATAGTACACTGTCTTATAGATTTTAAACTGCGTACTTCGAGAGCGGGCTCCACATTCACTTTGCTTGCTTTTGCTTGTCCACAGCGTGATTCTTCGTCTGATCTTCAGGCTGACGTTGTTGTTGCTACTTATCTCTGTTGTGCCCACATAGACAAAGTATTCTACAACATTGAAGTTGAAATTCTCCACCTCGTTCACCGCTAGACCCATTAGATATTAGACTGTTTCGCAATCTTAATCTTCAGCATATTGCATAAGTAAATCATTTGAATTTCTTTGTAAATGAGTGCTTTGGAATCATGACAGCTATGATGTATGCATGGCATTTGGTCACTCAAACATTCATTCATTCATTCATTCATTCATTCAAATATCTTTGCAACAACTACACAAGAACTACATATCTGGCTATCTATCTACATATCTATCAATTCAAACATGTGTTCGTATATTCTATAGAGCTGTGTGTGTGTGTGTGTGTGTTCATTGGGGCATGCCATTCATTGAGTGCTGTCCTTGTGTCCTGATCCTGTACGTGTTCATCTCATCTGCAGAATTACGTTTAGTTCAGTATCTGGCGTTGATGGCCAACATCATTCACAATAATATTCGTTTGATGTTGCTCTTTGTTGGTTTGTTTGTTTGTCGGTTTGCCTGTTTGTCTGTTTGTTTGTAACCCTGGCTAGCTTGTTTATTTGTTGTTGTTATTATTGTTGTTGTTGTTTTTACTACTATTACAACTACCTCTAGTATTTTTTGGCTCCTATTGGTATTGATTGTTGCTGTTGTTGATGATGAAGATGAGGATGACAATTTTGATTTTCATCTATCTTCGTTGAACTCGTTTCAATTTATTTTATATATTCCTTCCAGGTCACTGACATTTGCTCAATATTTTCGTCATATATAAATTGTATCTACATAGAAGAATTATATATAGTTATATTTATATATATGCGTGTGTGTGTGTGTGTGTGTGTGTGTGTGTGTGTGTATGTGTATGTGCATGTGTGCATTCTGCTTTGTTTATTTACACTTCTGTCATACTTTATTTTGTCAATTGACAGCATACCAAATGGAGATTTTTCTATGCACAATTTTTGAGATACATTTTGGCAAATGGTGCAAGCTAAGCGTATTAATGTGTGCTTTTTCATTTCTTTAACGAATACTGAACTAGTACCATAAAAAATCAAAAAGTTTTGCAGTTTCTACTGGGCTTTTGGCATCCAAAACTTTTGCTTATTGCATCATTTGGCTAGATAGCTATTAGTGTATTTCATATACTATCTGTCATCATTCACGATTCTTGCTGCCTGTCAGGCTTTCATGAAATTTGTGCAATTCGATATGATGACTTTTATGCTGGCTAGCACACATTATTATTATATATAAATATATTTTTTTTTTTTGGTTTTTTCTTTTCATTTATTTTTAGCAATTTTGAGCTAGCATGAAATAGACACGTAAAATATTTAAAAATCAACGAGAGAAATGTACAAATAAATTTGAAATTTATATGAAATCATAAACGATATTCCAAAAAAAAAAATAT
Organism: Leucophenga montana; assembly: GCA_035044765.1. Taxonomy (NCBI): domain Eukaryota; kingdom Metazoa; phylum Arthropoda; class Insecta; order Diptera; family Drosophilidae; genus Leucophenga; species Leucophenga montana. The sequence continues at coordinate 38,560 of JAWNNQ010001564.1, forward strand.
ATATCTGCTCTATAGCTGTGTAAGCAAATCGCGACGTGCACAAATCCTTCTCAGCATACAACCATATCTCCATTTTTTCCATAAAAAAAAAAAAAATAAAATAAAATATAATTTTATTGTTGATGCTGAGCTAACGAAATGAATACAAAAGAAAGAATCTTTAAACACTCAAAACAACAAAAAACAATACACATAAAGATAGCTTAGCTATATATTGTATCTACCTAGATACTACTCGTACTAACCAATGACTGTCATAAAATCTAACTAACTTTTGTACAAATCGTTTTGTGTATCTTTTGTCTGTGAACGAGCAAGCAGCACATGAAAAAGTATCTCAACAAAGTTTAGTATATGAGACAAGCACATTAATAATATTGCGTATAATTTGCGCAATACTCGTAAACAAAAGATGCATACAGAATAATATACTGGGTGTCTCAAAAGAAAGTTCACATTTGATTTGCTGATTGCGTGAACGCAACTATTCCGTGGGGCGTGGAGGGCTATGTCAATCAGTATCATAGCTTTTGGGAATTTAGTCGCTATGGAGCGTTTCTCGGGAGCGGACCGTGCGTGAGTTTTACAAAAACGATAATTCTGCAGTATTCGACATGTTCGTCATTTAAATGATGCGCCAAGCCCTTGACTGATTGGAAAATGGGTCGAAAAGTTTGAAGAGACCGTTTCAACGCTGGAAAAATCAAAATCCGGAGCGTTCAAGGTCTTCGAGAACGTTCAGCAACGTAAACAGTGTTACTCAGTCTGTTCGTGACAACCCGAACCTTTCGATTCGAAAGCGTGCTGTTGAAAAACTTTCCTGGTTATAACCAAAGAACATGGTTCCAGCAGGACGAAGCAACTTCACACACGTCCAACAGGTTGTTGTTGTTGTTGTTGTAACAGCTTCGTGTGAGCTGCCTCAGGAAATATATATATACACAATTTATTATATATGAATGAATGTAGTAGTCCAAAGATATTTATGAATGTAAGAGAAAGATAGACCGAAATGCAACCTCAGGTGTCAAGGTCTAGGAAAAAAGCAACATCAACTGCTCGTAATCAGAGGTCTAAAGCGCTCAATTGAGTCGGATGGGACGGGCAATTGAACAAATGAATAGTATCATGCGGTGATTGACCGCAATCAGGGCAGCAATTAGTATTACTTATCCCAATTCTTTCCCTGTAGCACTCGAGCATAACGCTCCATCCGGATCTTAACTGTGCAAGTTTCGTCCTGGTGCTACGAGGGAGATGTTTTTCGCTCTCATTAATAGGCGGAGGTCTTCCACCTAATATAATATTGTCCCTATAAGAGTGTATAGCTTGTTCAGTTGCATATTTATGCAATTGGGCCCTTCCAGAAGTATATAGTCATATTCCTCTATGTTGCTATCAGTGATAAAGCGATTTATGCTCGACTTATATATCCTGATATCAGATCTTATTCGGGTAGGCGCTGATGTTGATGATGAGGGTGCCATGGTTCGGATGATCACTTCTGTACGCACCCAACAAGAACTGCTTCGAAAGCAACTCATTATATTGATGAACAGGCAGTATCATCGCTTCATTGTCCAAATGATCCTCATGGGCCATTTGCAGACAACCAGTGGCAGTTCTCAGCACACTATTCTGACTTCTTTGCAGTCATTGCCATTGAGTATTTCTTAGGAAAGGGGTTCATACAGGAGCAGCATAATTTAGGACAGAACGTGCAATAGCTTTATAAGTTGTTATTATTGTCTCCTTGTCCTTACCCCAAGAAGATCCGGCAAGCGCTTTCAACACTTTGTTTCTCGACTAAAGACGATTATTTGTTTTGGTGGCATGAGCCGAACCAAGTGGCTGTGTCAGGTACGTCCAACAGGTCTCTACCACGAGTTCATGAAATTTTTCCTGGCAAATTGATCTGTAGGAGAGGTGACATAAATTGTCCTCCACGAAGTCCCGATTTAGTCCCTATGGACTTTTCCCTATGGGGTTACGTCAAATCTAAAGTTTACGGCAACAAACCAACTTCGCTGGCACAATTAAAAGAAAATATCCGTCACGAAATGGCAGCCATCTCGGAGATCGTCCTCAGAATCAGCTGTCGAGTTAGAATCATTGTTATTGAGACTCTATATTGAAACATTAAGTGAATAATTTACTTGTGTGTTCGACAACTCTAAAAGACTCATTATTTCTTTTCGAAGCGGTTTCTTCCTGGTCTGTTTTAGTCTCTCATATAAGCACAAGCTCTATTAAAAACATCAGCCAGATTATTTATTCTACTATTTTTATGAGCGTGAGAACGTCTGTCAGTTTTCTATAGTTTGTTCGTGTTTGTTGCGTTCTGAAGCATTTGTCACTTAGACATCCAACTGGAACTAAGCTGAAATTTATTATTTCCGAACCGTGCACCAGAGTTTTGTGGACAGTTGGTGACATTGGAAACCATGGATATGTCTTCATATAATAAGAAAAAGTTTGTCCACAAGGAGTTTGAAACTTTGCTGGGTTGATGGAGCATTCACACGATGTTGCTATCAATATGAAATGAAAATTATTTAAAATGAATTCGTCGAATTTCGTAATTGATGCAAAGAGTTTAGTATCTCAGCAAAGACTCTTCAAGTCGTGTTTCGATCATTACTATTGCCGCTCTAATTCTGTTTCGGCATGCTAGTTTCTTTCCATATTCTTGGCTGAATTTCCTTTTCGCGCGACATCATTTTAATTTTAGCATCGCATTCTACGTGCCATTTTTTAATTTCAATTCGATATGATATGTGCAAGGTAAATTCGAGAAATCGAATCCAGGCTTGCAACGGACTTACATCATACTTTAAGCCTGAAGATGAGGTCTAAAAACTTTCGAATTAAAATCCGTGATATCCATAAACTACTTTGGATTCACAGCACATATTGGGCAAGATGGATTTGATTTTGTTCCGGTTATAATATTTAAAACTTTTCCATCAATTAATTTCAAATTTGCCTGATAACTAATTGATCTATTTCGATTTTAAAATATGAACTTTTCCAAGCTTTCTACTTCCATATATGTATAAACTTTCCTTTTCAGTTAAGATTTTGGCATTACTTTCTTTTGCATATTCAATTTTTAATGGTCTGCAAAACCTTACTGATAGTGGAGCTCTATTTATCCATATAACACGTTAAAATGTATCAACTAGTTTTAAAGGAATAATAGTTGTGACAGAAAGCGATTGGTCCAAGGAATCAGCCGTATCTGACCTAATTTTCTGTTTATAAGTACTTTGACCTGTTGACCCATCGAATCCATAACTTATTATCAATGAGAAATATGTTCAATTTGTTCTAAAACTTCCTTTTGCAGAGTCAATATCCGTTCCGCCGTTTGGTTTAACAGGTTCTGTAGAGTAACTTTTGCCACCGTTTCTGTAATATTAATTCCAGAGAGTCTGCACTGTAATTTCGACTTCTTATCTCATCGTATCCCGGATATATAACGCAGCGATGGGCTTTGTTTAATTTTTTTATGTTAATGTATTGTTGTTTTGTTAGCCCATTCTCCAGTAGAAGGGCTAATGCTTCATCATTGGTGATGGGAGCCTGTCCAATCCGTTTCTCTAATCTATGACCTTCAGTTTTTATCACTTGGTCATGGTTTGTTTTAAAATGCCGGCAACTTCATTTTCTTTTGTTTTTAGTAGAAGTAGAACAGCTGATAATTCTGACAACTTATTGACAACGGACCGATAAACAAAAGAAACTGCATTTTACCGTACTAATCCTATTGAATTATATTTCAGGGCTGCTAAAATTTCGATTTATCACTATGATGAAGGTAAGAAAAGAAAAATATATTTTTTTGGTAATATATATACACGACAACAGAAAATCTTCGAAATTTATATATCGCAATTTATTTAAAGGAAATGATAGGTAAGTATTTCAATAAAAGCTAGAAGCAAATTTATAGTTATTTTGTTTGTTTGTGTTACACGCAGAATAAGGAGTGTAAGATACTATATACTCGTACAACTGTTAATTAGTATAGGAAGCAGTGTCTATATAGCCATGTCCGTCTGATTGTCCATCTGACTGCTAGTCTGTTTGTACATCAGTCTCATATAACACTCAGTAGCATATAACACTTCTCACTTCTATTTATACATATGTACGTAGATCTAGTTTTTGAGTTTTTCTTTTGCATGCCACGCCCACGCCCATGCCCACCCGAATTTGATTTTTTCTCATTTATATTTTCACAAGTTTGCTGTGAAGTTTGATATACATAATCCGTGTACATATTTTTGGCATTCCTATAAAGCTCTACAGATGAGCATACAGTTTTCTTATATAGAGTGCACGATTTATTCGGTCTGTGTGAAAATCATTGCTCCAATAAATCGATTTTTTCTTGTGTGGTGTGGCAAGTGGCGGCGTACTGTTGCAACCACATTTCCTCCAGATGCATACCACACAGTTGAGACCACAAGAACTCCCTTAACATGTTCTAGTAACGAATGCCATTCACTGTCACTGCATTTCCGGTCGCATTCTAAAATCCATACCAGAAAGTTGCTCGTTGTGGATGCATTTGTTTCTCATGGATCACGTGCGAATTTTCTGAGCCCCAAGTTCAACAGTTTTGTTTGTTGACGCATCCAATTAGATGAAAATTTTCAATAATCGGAACAATCCAAGACGCCAGCTGTGAAATTTCAGCGTTATCACTTGCACAGTAAGAAAACAGCACCAAATTTGACTCGACACTTGTTGGGATACCCTTTAGAAGCCGCTTCAATAATTAGTGAGATAAAAAAAAAAAAAAAAAATAAATACCATTTTTTAGAGCTGTAATTTTAAAATTGCAATGATTTACTGTGATTGCCAATATATTTCAAAGAGCTGTGAATAAACCACAGTCGTGATTGCTGAATGGTCACTTCCTCGTTGCTGAATTGTAACTGAGCAATTTGTGATTGGCGCGTTCATAATTTTGTATGAACCATCACAGTATTGGTGGCAAACTAAACATCTCTTTTGGTATTCATCTTGTTCTTTATCTATTTCATCTCTCTTTACACGCCCGTCTTTTCCCTCTCCCCTCTTTTCACTCACCCCTCTCCGACCACTCTTTTCCCTCTCCCTCTCCCCTCTTTTCACTCACCCCTCTCCGTCCACTCTTTTTCAAGCAGCTGTATTAAGTTTATTATTGATCCGGATTTAGACTATTGACAAATCGTGAAAAATTCTGGTAATAATTAATAATAAATAGTGAGAACGGGTGACAATACGAGTGACAATGACTATTGACAATTCCATTGCCAGCGCTGTTATGATATATTGTCACAAAAATGTCAATGTGAAGAAAGAAAAAAAGAACGAACAAGTTGCTTATTATTGACGGCATTGTCATGACGTTCGCTTTGTTCGCTCTTCGATATATGTCAATAAATTCAACCCATTTGGTTTCAAGGGAGCGAAACTATATTAATAGCAATGAACTTTTCGTCAAATATGTCTGCAATATTGTAAACAGCAACAAATCTCATTGACAAAAATACTATCAATGAATGATGTCAATTCATTGACAGCATGTTTTTGTCAATATTACTGCACGAAAATGGATGCAGTGTGAACGGTTGCCAATATTTTTGTTCATTGACGCCATTGTTTATTGCTCTTTTTGTCAATAGTCTAAATGCGGGTTTACACTATAGTTTAGGGGAGCTTTTTCATCGTCATTAGAATATTGGTTTTAACCGCTTAGATCAGACGCAACGAAATTTTCGGGTGTTAATCTATAAATAAATCGGTCATAATGGACATGATGTCTTCCGGTGAAAATACCATAAGAAAAGAAATACAAAAGTTGCAAACCGATTTTTGAACCGAAGCACGAAAAGAAACTTATTCGTAACCAAAGGGGAACAATAAAATGTTGACAAATAATAATTCCCTAAAAATGCTTTCAACAAACTTCAATGAAGATTGAAGAATATTGTTGTAATATACTTTATTACAGTTGAAAACCAGTTTTCTAGCGCACACTTAGGCCTCTGATGTGCACTTGAATCCGGTAGATTGCTCATTTCGATCAGTGTATTCATTTTTTTTTTGTTTTTCATCTTGTGGATAAACAGTTATATTTAGCTTTACACTTGCGATTAATGCTAAAATATTATTTTTATAGCTATATGTTAATCAGGGATTTCATTTCAAAGTACTGCAGAAGCAACCCTACATGGGCCAAACTATCTCATAACTGCAGCACAGTCTATAAAGTAACACAATCAAAATCAAATCAAATGAAAATTATTTGGAGTTTGTATTGTTGTGTTGACAAGTTCATTATATGCGTACGTTGGAGTATGAAAACGCGAGACAAAACAATAGAGCGTCGATAGTTGGGATTATCGTAGTTTGTAGAAGTCCTGCGTGTGTGTTAAGCAAAAAGCGGCTGCTGCTAATATTGACAGATTGAGTGAAGTGTCCGTGTGTAGTATGAGCAGCCAAAAATTCAACTAATTTAATGTGTGAACAATGACAAGGCAAACAAACACGTTCAATAGATACATAGATACTCAGTTACATTTACACAGTATGTAGCTACATAGATTCACATATATATGTATATTTATATGTATATATACACACACACACATATATATATATATATATATATATATATATATATATATATATATATATATATATATATATATATATATATATATATATATATATATATATATATATATATATATATATATATATTGTTTTCATTGTCATCGTTTTTGTTGTTGTGAATGAAAGCTACTCACATGATTGGCAGCAGATTGAATGTGCCAAAGGACACAATGACATTACAGTGAGGCAGGCATTTATAAGCTAGACACTCAATGATAAGCCAAATCTCGTTGGCATTTCACAAGCTCTGCGCGCATTACAACAATAACAACAGCAACAACAACAATAACAACAATAACAACAACTTAAACAAGTATCTACTATCACTAGCAAATGTATCTGTACATCAATATGTATGTATTTGTATCTGTATCTGTGCCTGTGTATTTGTGATTTTGTGATATATGCCGCATTAATTCAATTTGATATCTCTCACTCGCAATCACTTTGGTCATTATATATCACATGACAACAGCAACAAAAACATCTTTGTATTGAGTTCCAATTGCAAACCATAAACTTGGTCATTCACAGATAGATATAGTACACACAGCTTCACTATGTCAAGTGCTGCTGCTGCTGCTGCTGCTGCTGTTGCTGCTGAGAACAAGAGAACAGGAATGAGTTATCAAGCAGTACGCTGATTACATTTGGATTAACATGTTAATAATGTGAATCGAGACATATGTATGTACGGTCAATTCAAGTAGCATTTGTAGGCGTGGTACTCATGTATGCGGTCTGCTGCGAGTCTATGAAAATGCTCTAACACACTTGAGTGCATTATTTATACAATACAAATATTCTATGCGATATATCGTATATATACCCGTACATATAGAGATACAAATAGTGAATAGTATATACCTATTTCTGTATATACAATATTTCTTCTTAGATTTCATCTTTTTCTTATTGGCTATTGCATAATTTTCACATGTTTGGCCATCTTCATAGCTGTCAAATAGATTTTAGGTTGGCGTTTTCAACAATAACAATAACAATAACAATAACAACATCAACAGCAATATTGTTTTGATATTATATTTACATCATTATTAACAGCAGCATCAAGTATATTACTTGTAGTTATTAATAAGAGCCAATTATTATGCCCGGTATTGTACAGAGATAACAATGTACGTCTTTGCCTCCTCCCTCACTTTTTTCTTTATCTCCACTGAAGTTCGAGGTAGAGTCTCCATGATCGTCCACCGGTGGCAGGTATAGTACCCTATCAATCCACTAACAGTGCGTTTCACCATTCTCTTTAACGTTGTCATGTCATAGGCAGTGGACTAGAGGTGCGGCGTTGCACTACGAGTGCTTCTATTGCAAGTGTAACTCTTTAAATATCTGCTCCTCGACATTTGGTAAGTGTTTTGACTGTGCACTTCTCAATCCACCATGTGGTCACTTGGCGCTGACCGAACTACAGAGTCTTGTGCAACGAAAAGAGGCGCACATTGAACAATGATAGAGAATCACAAGAAATACTATATAGGTGTAAGGTGTATGGAAATATTTTTGTAAAATCTAAAAACTCAAACGGTAATGATGGTTATGCACCCACCCTACAACCGAGTGGGACTTGCTCCAACTTCCATGAAAATAATTTATTTTCCATACAAAAACCAAAAAATTGACAGTGGGTTTATATGGGGCTGTACCTAAGTATTGGTGTGGCAAATCTAATTATAGTTCAAGTTCAAGTATCAATTGCAAGTTTATATTCACTATGATATATACATATTTTATACAAAAACCCTAAAGTGGCCGGTGGACTTGTATAGGGACTATCCTTTAAAGTGAACGGGACACGTTAATTAATCTATATATATGCATATACACACTTTTGGGAACAGAGAAGGTTTTGCCGATATAAAAAAAAACTCCCTCCCCCATTTATTAATCGCGATTTTAGTATTTTTGTATGAACAATTTTATAACTCGAGAACGGCTGACCAGATTTTAATGATCTTTGATTTGTTGAATTCGTCTCCGACCCGAATAGCAGAACAACTATTAAAATATAGGAAAAATTCACGGAAAATAAAATTATATTAAAATTAATAATAAAATTAATATACGAGTTAATGGCGTCGTGGAGGGCATGGGAAAGGGGGCAGAGAGAAGTTGGAGTGAAAGGAAGGTAGGTAGTTGGAAGGGGGAGGGGAATAAGTGGTATGGGATGTGGTGGTAGGGGAATTGGCAGGAGGGGTAGTGGATGGAGTGGTAGGGGGAAGGTGAGGTGGGCGAAAGGGCAGCAACGCACCGGGTTCCATTTAAAAAGGAGGAAGAGGTAGGGGAATGGGGGAAGAGGGAAGGAAATTGTGAGTGTTGGGAAAAGGTTAGAAGGGGAAGAGGGGTAGGGAAATGGGAGGTAGGGTATGGTTATCATAGGGAAGAAGGGGTAATGGTATGGGGAATGACAGCAACGCGCTGGGTACCATTTAAGATAGAGGAATGAAATGTTGTAGACATGTGAATAGGATCGAAGGGGGCAGGGAAAAGGGGTGGTAAAGTAAGGAGAGGTAAGGAGAGGGGAATAGGGCCGAAGAATGGGGGCAGCGTAAGGGATGGTTGTAGAAGGGGTGGAAGGGACAGCCGAAGAGGGGTAGGAGAACTGGGGGTAGAGTAAAGGCGCATGGGGAAGGTGGTACAGTTGGAAGTTATGGCAGTGGGAAAGTGAAGCAGGGGGATGGAGTGGCAGGGGAAAGAAGAGACAAGGGGAAGGGCAGCAACGCGCCGGGTACCAGCTAGTATACAATATTTGTGAAGTTTCTGTTCATTAGAAACTTCCTTATAAAATTTCAAGTTGATAACCACTGTTATAAATGAGCTTTTTATACAAAAATCCACAAGTAGGCGGTGGGTTTGTATTGATATGAATACTCTATGCTTAGATGCAAAATAAGCCTCTTTTCCGGAGTTCAGCTAAATATCTCAAAAATTGATGCAAACGCACAGATGGACGAACAGGACATACAGATAAAAATTGCTAGAACGAGTCTTTGATCAAACATATACATATATACTTTATGGAATATACTATGTCGCCTTTAATACAATACAAGCTTTTTGACAAACTGATAATACCATTTCACAATACTAGAGTTCTTCCAATGGTTGTTATTCGACTTTTTGTCTTTAAAGTGCCCAATAATAAAAATATTCATAATACAGGATTGTTACGGAAAATGAATTCGCCAGTAAATCAACGCTGTCCAGTCATAACCCCATGGGGATAAACACATTCGTGTTTTCACACACATACAAACGAACGCATGCCGAAGTCGACTGCTTGTTGCTAAGGAGAGACAAAAATTTGAATTTGTTACGTTGCATTGGTGTTGTATTTTGGCACACTGTACACAATATGACTCACAAACGAATCATTCGATTTTGGGTGCTCTTCTTTTGGACAGGCATGTTCGAAGCAATAATTAATGTGCAGTTATAAAAACATTTTTTTAATTTTTTTTGTGTAAATGTGTTATGATTTGCCAAACGAAAACGATGATTGGCTAAACAATCAGTTTGGCATTCAAAAAACAGTGCACATAGCTAAGTGTATGCGTAGTTAATTGCATTATTTTAAATACTATTTAAATATTAATATAATGCAAGTTTTATTGTGTAAACGTGTGCTCCATTTGATTTATATGAAATTGAGATCATCACATACTATCTTTGTCTCATTGTCTGTCAAATCAGTTCAATAGCGTTGCTAAGCCATTTTCTAAACTATTGTATATGGTAGATACATACTTCAACTAAAATCAAGCCAATTCAACATATCGCTTGAGTAGTATGCGTATCTGTGCATTTGTAAAACCACGAGTTGTGTAAGCACAATGAAGATTTATGCATGTAAACATACAGCTAAAGCTACTTCAGCTTTCAGATACATTTGTATCTATTTCTAGGCTTGTTTACGTATATCTGACTATGTGTATAATGTTATGTTTATGCAACATGGTATTTTTGGAATCTGTTTTCTTGACATTATGCATAAATTGCGTTCTACTAGAATGCTGATTAGCCATCAAGCTATCAAGATTGACTGTGAATGTGCAAAATGTATCTCTGTAGAATAATTGATTGCTTAACTGCAGCTCACTTATTACTGTACGGTTTAAGTTTTTATATGGTTTTATGGCAATTCGCTTAAATGTAGAATTTGCATGAGATACTTTAAGTTCATGTGATACTGCATTTGTATCAAATGGTTTTTTTACTCCTTCTTGAATAAAGTGAAACAGCCGCCACAGTATTGTAAGTGCAAAACTTTCATTGAGTATCTATCTAGCATAATACTTGTATTTCTATGTGTGCAATGCAGCGATAAGCGTGTGTATCTGCAACTGAAAGCTGACTCGTTAACAGAATCGCTGGCACAAATCATCATCGTCAATATCATTGACATAACTAAGGTTGTCAATGTTCGCGTTGTCATCATTAGTGACGCGTGTCTTTGGCATTAATGTCTTCGTTTGCAGCAGCTTCAATGTATTGAGATACTTTTTTGTATCTTTTACTACTGCTATTACGGCACTGCGATTTCTATGGATAGGTGTGTATGTACATACTTGTACATACACACCTATACGAGTATATGATATAATTTTTTAGTTTCTTTCTTTTTTTTGTATCCACAGTTACTTGCAGCTACTTGCACGTGTCTTGAAGGTAGACACTATATGTGTACGTGTACATATATAGCTGCTATTCATTTTTACTATGGTTTCAAGTTTGCATATTCTCACAGATACATGAGTATGTGCGTGTGTGTCTATTCATTGCGTTGCAATTTCCTTCAATTGCATTCAATTTAACACTGAATGCGAACGAATACGATGCGTACACATTACGATGCCATTCAGTTCGAATGTATTCAATGCAATTCAATTGCTTGCGTTTCTGCGAGGGCTGTTTGAGTAGTATGTACTGCTCTTAAGCTAATGAAATGTACAAGGTGTCTCAAAAGAAAGTTCACATTTAAAAAATCTATAAAAATAAAGTAAGTAGTTTATTGAAAAAATGTTTATTACATATTAAAATACACACTTTGGGAATGTATTTCTTAAAAATGATATTGCCCAAATGTAAACCGTTGCGTTCACGGCATTCATTTAATCGAGCACTAAAATTTCCTATGACGGCTCGGCAGGTATTCTCCGTGATGTCTGCCATTTCGTGACGGATATTTCCAGCGTTGAACCGGTCGCTTCAAACTTTTCGACCCATTTTCCAATCAGACGAGGGCTTGGTGCATCATTTAAATGACGAACATGTCGAATACTGCAGAATTTTCTACGCGCTACAGTTGCTGAATTACCGCTTTTGTAAAACTCACGTACGCACAATGCACGGTCCGCTCCCGAGAAATGCTCCATAGCGACTAAACTCCCAACAGCTAGGCTACCGATTGTCATACCCCCCGCGCCTCGCGGAATAGTTGCGTTCACGCAATCAGCAAATCAAATGGGAACTTTCTTTTGAAACACCCAGTATTATCATCTCTGATATTTAAAGATATTTTTGGAGCTGTTACTATAGAAGTCCATTACTTTGAGTACTGTCTGCTTAGCAAAAATCAAGGAAAACTTTTTTGGTTTGGCTTCGTGTGTTCATTCTCAGATAGTGAATTGATTAGTTGTATTAGTTTTCGTTTTTACAAAAGCAAATAATTGTGGAACCTTTTTCGAATTACATTGAATCGTTAGATTTACCTTAATCGATGGAGTGCTATGGCATATATATATATATATAATATTTTTATGTAGTGTCATCCGTTTAGACTACAGAAATACTACTTATTGGTAAACGCTGTTATTATTATGTGTTCCCGCCTTGTGTTATTATGTCACTTCTGCAATCAAGACAACCCGAACGGCACCTCATATGGAAATTTTCTTTAAAAACTAAATGTCATAGATTGTTCTTGCGAGTCTTAATAAAGATTCCGACATCCAATTATATTTTAAGTGAAAAAAAAAACTCAAAATGACACGTTACAGGCAAACATTCTTCTAATTATTTGCGTAAAAGATTCAAATTTCTTCTGACGTCCGAAACCTTCTTCTTGTTTTGGTGTTTCAATTTTGGTATTGTTTCAATACTTCTTTCTTGTTGCATACATCACTTTCGTATAAATACAAATGTTACTTAGACACCTTATTCTCCTGAAGGAACTAGAAATACTTAGATAAAGAAGATATTAGATTTTTGTTATTATGTGCCGTTAAAACTGTTCATCGGTCACATGACAGCACGTAGGAAGGCGCATCAGCCGCTATAATTCAGCCCGCGCTGATACCAGTTTTTGTTAATACCTAGTTTGCAGTGGTCTTCCTAGACTTGATTTTTCCAAAGCATGCTCGGCTACTCTCTCGGACCTTATATACTAATTAAGTTTATGATTCGCACATACTTATGTAAACCTTCCGCGTGGAAGCTTCGCTTTCAATCCATATAAGGTAAATGTATAGGCTGGACTACGTCAAACCCAACACATAGCTCATTGAGCTCGTGGTTTAAAGGCATTCGAAACTCGTCGTCAATAATAATAGGTCAAAAAATCGCACGAAGAATATTTCTCTCGAAGATCGAGCCTGACTTATGAGCATCGACGTTGGAAAAATCCATTAGTAGATTAGAAAAGTCGCACGATAAAGCATTGTACTGCCTAAAAGCTCTCTTGCTATCAAAGTGCTCGGAGAGGTTCTTTTCTACTCTAACGATGATATGTGTGCGTAAAATTTACATCATTCAAAAACGAACGATCTTTGATGGAATATTAAGTTCAGACAGGGTTTTGAAAAACTTGCAGTTCTTGCAGCTAGTCGAAAGCAATCTTATATATAACTGGCCAATACTTGATATGTGTTTTCGTTGCACTCACGTGTCATTTCCTGGATTTGTCGTAGGGTGAAAGTTTGTTCATTGGTAACTCTTTTCGGTCTGAAGCCACACTGATGGTGCCCTATCAGTGCATCCGTGTATGGCTACAGCCGTTTATACATCACACGGGCCAGAGGAGACTTATGCCACGTTAGTTCGCATAAATAGCAGGGTGTCCCTTGTTGAAGATGTTACAGAAATGACTGTGATTCCAATCATTGGGAATGCATTCATCGGATCATATCTTGCATAAGAGTTGGTGTATACTTCTTACCAACTCGTCGCCATCAGTCTTCAGTAATTCAGTAGCTGGCAGCTCATCGGAGCCCTCCGTTTTGTTATTTTTCTACTTTTTAAGCACAGAGCCGACTTTGTTATAGTCTGGTGGCCCTACAAGATGACTATCTTCAGCTAATGGTACTAGAAATACTAATCTATTGGCGGTATTGTTCGCTTCATCGCCTTCAAGTAGGTTAGAGAAGTGACTGCACCATAGTCTCACCACTGAAGCCAGCCTTCAATTTTCATCCTCAGCGTAGTATTTTTATTGACGTTTATTACTGCTTACCATGAATCAATACAGTCAGTCAGATACTTATGAAAATCAGAGCATGTTTATTCACAGATCTAAGCCCAGGCGTTGAAATTTCTGCAATTATTAGTATTTCAGTCGACTCTTCTAATGAAGTAATCTGCCTCATATATGTAGCAGCATAGTAGAATATAGTATAGACTCTGTCTACCTTGTCTAACATTTGGGGCTTTCTCTTATGGAGCATAATTTCAAAAATACTCGAGCGTGTGTGGAAATTGTGCTCGTCGTCTGATTGACAACAATTTGCTCTTAGCAAACATTCACTTGTTTAATAATAGTCTACGGCAAACGCATGCAGCTGAACGTAGTATAGAAAGTATCTTTTTTGTACGATATAGGTACATACTGCTTGCTAACTAAATTGTTTGGCATTTCTCGTTGCAGTTCGCTCAGTTTAGTTCGATTGAATTCGGTTAAGCTCAGCGCGGCCTTGACGAAGTTTAATTAAAGCGTTTTATAGCAACACAGTTGGGGCCCAATGCCACCACCTAGGAGCAAACAGGAGCAACCCTACACGTATGACTACAATGCAGTTGAAATGGCCGATTGCTTAAGGGCTTTGTGTGCACAGCACAAAATTCAGGCGGGCTGACAAAAAGAAAGTCAATCAGCTAAGTTGACAGAGGGACAGATAATGCATTGATTTTAGGTACAGACTTGATTTATTGAAGTTCGATGTTATTTGTGCCGTTTAGATAAGTGAGATGAGCAATAATTTTAGTTCATTACGACCATCAGTGGGAGGACTCATATTTAATAATTAATAGCGAATGTAGAGGTTAATTTAAAAGAAGATTGAGCAACTTAACAAAACGTAAAATATTTCCAGAATAACATCGTGTAAGTATCAAACTTCTCACTTGAAGTAACGTTCTCCAGATCCATCCCTTTGATCCGCCAATAGTTTTAGAAACCGTAGGGTTTCTCTATAATGGATGAAGAGCATACACCAACTTTTCGGATAAGTTTTGTGAGTACTTCTAAGCTTGCAATTATTATTATTGCTTAATTTCTGTGAAATTGAAGGCGAAGATTTTCCCTATGGGATTTTGCTCTGTTGAACTCGAAATAGTATCAAAATATGTTTGAATGGATACGTTTTCGCGGTATGAATATTTATACTTTTTTAAGGTAAATCCAGTACTTTAGCTATCTCAAGTTAGAACCGACCAATCTAATTACTTCTAATGCCAAACTAAAGATAGTGAAATATTTAAAATACAGTTTTTCAGTTTTTTAAAATCGGCTAAGCAGTTTGAAAGTTATAAGCACAAATTAGAGCAATTAGTTTACTTTTAAAATAAGGAAAATATAATTCGTTTAGGTTTTTCCATTTGTGATTTTGCGTAAAAAATGAAATGAATGAAATGAATGAAATGAATGAAATGAATGAAATGAATGAAATGAATGAAATGAATGAAATTGAATGAAATTAATGAAATTAATGAAATTAATGAAATTAATGAAATTAATGAAATGAATGAAATGAATGAAATGAATGAAATGAATGAAATGAATGAAATGAATGAAATGAATGAAATGAATGAAATGAATGAAATGAATGAAATGAATGAAATGAATGAAATGAATGAAATGAATGAAATGAATGAAATGAATGAAATGAATGAAATGAATGAAATGAATGAAATGAATGAAATGAATGAAATGAATGAAATGAATGAAATGAATGAAATGAATGAAATGAATGAAATGAATGAAATGAATGAAATGAATGAAATGAATGAAATGAATGAAATGAATGAAATGAATGAAATGAATGAAATGAATGAAATGAATGAAATGAATGAAATGAATGAAATGAATGAAATGAATGAAATGAATGAAATGAATGAAATGAATGAAATGAATGAAATGAATGAAATGAATGAAATGAATGAAATGAATGAAATGAATGAAATGAATGAAATGAATGAAATGAATGAAATGAATGAAATGAATGAAATGAATGAAATGAATGAAATGAATGAAATGAATGAAATGAATGAAATGAATGAAATGAATGAAATGAATGAAATGAATGAAATGAATGAAATGAATGAAATGAATGAAATGAATGAAATGAATGAAATGAATGAATGAATGAAATGAATGAAATGAATGAAATGAATGAAATGAATGAAATGAATGAAATGAATGAAATGAATGAAATGAATGAAATGAATGAAATGAATGAAATGAATGAAATGAATGAAATGAATGAAATGAATGAAATGAATGAAATGAATGAAATGAATGAAATGAATGAAATGAATGAAATGAATGAAATGAATGAAATGAATGAAATGAATGAAATGAATGAAATGAATGAAATGAATGAAATGAATGAAATGAATGAAATGAATGAAATGAATGAAATGAATGAAATGAATGAAATGAATGAAATGAATGAAATGAATGAAATGAATGAAATGAATGAAATGAATGAAATGAATGAAATGATTCAAATGAATGAAAGTACTAAAATTCGACTTTTTCCCCTCACACAAAGTGTATAAGTCAATACAATTCTTTGAAATATTGAAACGATAAAAAGTCTTTGTCAATAGTACATACTTTTTCCCTTCTAAGGGTTACGTTTTTCTAAGACTGATAATGATGCTGCCAATTGGTTGCATTATGAGCGTATGTCCTTAAAAACTTTTTCTATGTCCAGTGTGTATATTTTCAGCGGTTTACTTGTAAAGTTTCTTGTCGTCGTTAAATTAATGATGAATTTTAGAAAGTTCATATATGTATGTATATCGGGCTTATTTGGATACGAATGGGTGCATATATTTTTCTCTAGGTCTCTTTTTGTCGCTCACTCCGGTCGAATTCGAATTTAGTATCAAAAAAGTGGTCCAGTCATGCAATTTGGATAATATTACATAGGCTAAGCGATGCGAGTTCTCTTTAAAGTTCCAGTTACATAAAAAATAAACCCTGTTCCATAAATAAAGTATCTTTGTATAATACTTATATGTCATAGTTTTTTATGCATGTCACTGACGTTTAAGCTGAAATGCTGTCTCTTACCTTAAATACGATGATAGTATGTAGAAGGATTATGCTGCAAGGTAAATATAGCATCTGTGTCGAGTATGGGTGCATGTGTTTCGTGCATCGGTGTGTGTGCCTGTGTGTGTGTGTGAGTGTGTGCTTCTGTCGCTGGCACAGGTATAAATCTCTTCCTATTTCATACTCGTCCTTTGTAGATTTGTATTGCGAGATATGAGGTACTGGCGGCACACCGGGTGAACTGGTTGTTGGGTAGGTCGGCGGAAAAATTTTGTTACAGAGCAGAGAAAGTTAAATTAAAAATGTCAAATTGCATACATTTAGGAGCTAATGAAATAAGTTAAGCGACAACACCAACAACAACAATACGAGTGCTGGCAACAAGGACAACAAAAACAACAACAACAACAACAACGCCAACGACACTAAAGCAGATCCTTTTGCATACATGAGTGCTTAATGCAACTAAATATGACTATACTTGTATATACTACGTCTATGTATACATATGTAACTGGTATGTGTGTATCTGTGTGTGAGTGTATGTGTGTGTGTATGTGTGTGCACAGTGCAATTTGAATTAATTTGACTTTTTTTTATGAACTTTAAGTATACGAACTACAGCGACAACACCAAATGCAATCTGAGCGCTTTTTCTAGCTCGCACTCTCGTTTATTATTTTGTAATTGAAAGGGAAATGGAACAAGAGAAACAGTCAACTTCGTTGTAACTAAAGTTTGAATACGCTTTACATGTGCCGTTCTACTCGGCTACGTTGGAATTTACTACAATTTTTCAAAGTGCTCAACTTGACATCGGATGACGCTTGTAGTTTCTTTTTCTAATAGCTAACATCTGTCATTAGACTACTGTCAAATTTTGAGCAATCTGCAGCATTAAGTTTGTTGCTTGTCAGTTTTTTGCAAGCAATATCAAAGACAGCCGACAGTCACAGTGTCGAAACTACAAAAAAAAAAAACAAATAACTTAATAACAAGAAAGAATGCTGCAGTCGAGTGTGTCCGACTTCGGGATACCCTGTACCTTATTTAAGGCTCATATGAACAAAAGATTATATGCTTTAGTAGTTTTAAATTGAAAAATTTGAATTAATCCAAAAAATATTTTTTTTTTTGCTTAAGCCCAATACTGAGTATTGCTCGTTTTGTACCACAAGATCAGATAGAGGAGTATGTTTATACTTCCGGCAGGGCTCAATTGCATAAAAATGCAATTGAGTAATCGGTTAAATCTCTCAGGGATAATATTGTGCTAGATGGCAGAGCAATACCTATTGATGAGTGTGAGGAACATCTGCAACGTAAAACCAGGACTAAACTTGCACAGTTAAGATCCGGATGGAGGTTACAGGGAGTGGATTTTGATCCGCACTAATGATTGCTGTCCTGAATGTGGTCAATCACCGCACAACATTACCCATCTGTTCAATTGTCCGTCTCGTCCGACCAAATGAGTCGGGCAGCTCTTTGAATACGTCCAACAGAAGTAGCTTCGTTCATGGGACTTGACACCTAAGGTTGTTATATTTCGGTTTGTCCTTCTCATTCCTTCATTTATAATTACTTTGCACAATACATTCATTATATAATAAATTGTATAAACATATTTTCAGATAGAGCCCGAGTTAAGCTGTTACAACAACAAAAACAAAAACAATTAAAGAATATAATCTATGGTTCATATAATGAGCATTATACAAGTTACAGGGTCTCTCGAAGTCGAGCACACTCGACTGGAACAATCTTTGCTGTTTTCTATATAAATTGTAAGTAAACCGCGTGTAAAACTACGCGATAGCTTTTGCATTACACGAGTTTTTAATTAAACCATAATGTAACCATATGGTAAGAGGGTATCTTTCATGTAACCGCCAAAAGGAGCGGTGATAGGCCCCAAAATGTATCTATATATATATATATATATATATATATATATATATATATATATATATATATATATATATATATATATGTATATATACTCTCGATCAACATGTCTGTCTGTTAAGCTCCTCGAGACTAAACCAGATATAGAATTCAAGTTTAGATATAGTATGTAGACGCTTCTGTTTTCACTTCAGATAAAGTCTATTAAATGTACGTGCCAATCACTATATGCGGTTGCCCTGATTTTGCACAAATAACCTAAATTAAAATAAACCTTAAAAGTTATGCTGTCAAATATATCTATGCACTTCAATACATATGAATTGATGAATTATATTTTCAAACAATTGATGTTTAAATTTTTAATACTTTGTATAAGTATTTAAACTCGGCATCATTCAATTCACTTTGTAGTTTAAAATCGTTGCGATTTCCAGCTGTGCTTTGTAGACAATGTAAATTTTACTAGGGGTATTAATATTGGCACCCGCATTGCTTTTAATTTACTTCAAATGGAATTCCATTAAACGCAATAAGCGCCATGTGGCGAATTGGTGCTACTCAAAAGCTTTGTGTCGCATTAATTATTGTTGAATTTTGAAAGCTGCAAGCAATTCCATTGGTTTGGAACTTCTTTGACAGCAGTAAGCCATAGAGTGTTTGTTTTTTAGCTGCCTATCTGTATGTCTGTCTGTCTGTCTGTCTGTCTGTCTGTCTGTCTGTCTGTCATTCATTCATTCATAAAACAAATCGCCATGGCGATTCATTTTGCCTGAGTTTGAAGAATTCCATGACCATTTCTGTGCCATTTGAATTATGATGTGCGAAAGTATAAAGACGCCAGCATAAAAGCAGTTGTTGAAGTCCTGTTCCCAGCATTGAATAACTTCTGCAAAGGCCGCGCCAGCGCACACCGCAAAAATCTTTCATTCAACAGCTTCGTCATCGTTGCTGCTGTCCACTCACCGCAGATCAGGTTGCCCATCGCCTTGGCTACTTGTGTGACAAGGATCTTAGTCGTTCAACCTTTCCCCAAAGAGCTTTTAATCCCAACAACTGAAATGCAGTCATAAATTTTAGTCATTGAATTATTGATTAAGTGCCGCCATCAGTAACAGCAGCTGAAGAAGAAGTAGCTGTGCTGGAATAGTTCTAAGTGCAAAAGTTGTGCATAGAAATTGACTTCATCTTATATCTTATATCTTTTTTTTTTTAATTTTACTTCACTGCTATTGCTTAACTGAAACCAATGAATGAAGTAAAATCTTCGGTTTTTTTTTTTTGCTTGTTTATTATAACTTTTACACATATGTAGTTTCTTGGAAAGTTTTTAGTGCATTGAAACAAAGGCCATAGATGTGTTGGCACAGTTAAACTGTTTACAAGTAAAAATAATAAAATATAAAAAATTTTAATTTTTTTGACCCGATATCGGCCACACCTATTTATATATATTTACATATAAATTAGTATGTACTTTATACAATTTTTTCTCAAATTTCAAATAGTGCTCGCACATCAAAACTTTCTGCGTACGTTTATGCTAAAAGATGCCAACCTTTCCATTACAATACTTAGGGTTTCAGACGGCGCTCGACTCCTATCTAAATCACAGTGGACCGTGTGCGGCCTAAGTGCAACCAATCACTCTAACCTAACCTAACCTAACTTAGCGTTACCGAGTCGCACAATATACAAGGAAACTCTCGTAATAGTAAAAAATATAGAAAACAGTTTGCAACATTTTATTTAAATTTAGCTAAAATTTCTTTGCGCTATTTATTTATTGCTTCCCTTTTAACTCCGTTCAAAATTGAACTCGGGGTTTTTTTTTCATGAATTTTACGCTTTTCGTGTCACCCTCTCGCTCCCTTTCTCACCCTCTTGCACTGTGTGTTTCTGAATATGTAGCCGTTTGCCATTTGGCACTTAAAGCAATTTCAGCAAGTGGCTTAAAATTAACAATTTACCACTTTTTGCCCTCACAAGCAGATTTTGCTCATTTCGTTGACAAAATTCTTTCGGAGTTTGCACGTCGCAACTGTAAGAATGTCCTTGCTTGCATTGATGTTCCTTACACTTTGCTGCCTGTTACATTTTTTCTCTCTCACATTTTGCACATTTGCTGAAAAATTTGTAGTCGTCTGTCTCGCTCAATCGCTAGCATACGAGTATGTATCTATGTTTGTATGTGTCGTATGTATCTATGTATCTATGTATAGAAAGGAACAGGAAACAGGCTTATTGTCAACGCGCCTGCTTCTATCTTCAGCAATGTACGTGTGTGTATGAGTATGAAGGACATGAAGAGCGAGCACAACAACGCCAATGATGACGCCGAAGTAGGTGTAGAAAGGTGTTGAAGTTGTTTCGTGCTGTTGTACTGGCAGCCATTTGGTGACGAGTCGAAGTGTAGTAGTCATAGTAGTAGTAGTAGTAGTACATACTTGGACTGCTAGCAGCTAGCTGCTGTTCTGATGGTATCCACTTAACGTTGAGCATAATTTTGCGTCCTAAATTGATGCCATAATGAGCTTAAATGGCTCATGACACATATTCAGCGAGCAGGCGCGCAATAAGGACGACAACTGAGCCACTGAGACGACGACGACAAAGACGACGACGTTTCATTTTACATACCAGTTCCCAGCTTATATCCTCTTGTAGTCAGCGTCACTTAACGCTTCAACTTCAGCTCAAGACTTGTCTGCTTGCTGGATATGAGTAGCTTGCTTGATTGTAGACTTGAAACTTGAAAGTTACCTACTATATATAAACACATATACATATCTACATACAATTGTATGCTAGACCCGACACATTCTACCTTATTTTACCACACTCTGTCCATGAAACTTGAATACATTTTTATTTTTAGTCGCTGCTGGACAAATTCATCGCCTCGCATCGCATCGCTTCGCTTAGCTCGGCAAATGTTAAATCACTCAGCAGCTGCAAATTATTATTTTTATTCTTATTGGATATGAAAGAAGGCCACGACGAGTTGGCAGCGCGAAAAACAGTTGGAAAGAGACAGAGAGAATGCTATGTAATAAGATGTAACGAATAAGAATGGCATTATTTTTTCAAACAACTTTGCAGTTTTTCCTTCGGCTTCCACCAAAAGCAATTCATTTGGATTTCATTTGCTTGCATTTTTTCTTCATTCGTTTAATTTTTTGCATATTTATTTAGTTTGCTGCGAGGGTTGTATGTTTAGTTTATTTAAATACGAACAAAGCGAAAATATAAAATCCTCTCAGAATACTAAAAATATTGCGAACGAGAACGATATGTTTCAACTAAACTCCTCGTATAGTTGTAAGTTGTGGTAAAGTTGGTTCAATACAAGAAACGAGCAAAGCGATTGAAAAGAAAAGCAAATGTGCGAAACAAACAGTGTTTGTCACGATTGTCTCTTTCTTACATTAGCTGCCGCACCTTTTGCACTCTACAAGCAAGATTAAAAAATGACACACATTCCTCGGTACACAATTATTTCTTATTGTATATTGTACGCAGAGTTCCAGTTGATTTTAAAGATTCTTTATATTTTGATATCCTGTACCCATAAGGTAAAAGAGAAAATTAAGTTTGTGATGTAACAGGAAGAAAGAGCCGTAGCAGACAATATAGCATATATATACTTATTCTTGATCATCATTGGAAGACGAGTCGATATACACATCTCCGTCTGTCAGTTCGTCAATTCAACTGATCATCTGTTTGAATGAACATATCTCGGATACTATAGTAGCAGTTAGGGACTTCAAGTTTGGATATTAAAACTCTCCTTTTACCTCTTCAGTTAATAGTATAAATATGCCCAATAAAACAAAGTCATTAATAGTATTAAATAAGTATGTCAACCCCAAGGGGTAGCACCCATACTTGTCCTCCATTTTTAAGTATTTGTATGTATTTTTGTTATTGTTTTTGTTTGTTTTATAAAGGCCATAACGTTCTACTTTAAGGGAATGCCCCATGGAAACCTGCCCCCATATTAAAGTTTTTCTATTAATATTTTTTGTTTTAATTTTTAATTAAATCTAACTTTTCATCAACTCGTATAAAATATGCCGCATATGTCTAAATCGGATCACTAAAGAACAGAGCTCACAATAATTGGTCTCTCTCGTGCTTGTAGTCAGAAAAAAACTACTCGTCCACTGACACGATGCGAAACTGTCGCGAAAATACCCTTAAACTTCGTTCTTCTTTGGCTTGGTCTTCGCTCAAGCGACGAGCGTTTTAGTTCGCTCGCTCGGCTCATGTGTTCACTCGAGACCCTTTACTTCGTAAGAACTACGCAAACGGTGGTACAGAGTATCTTTAAGTCGATCCCATTCGAATTCACAGTTCTTTCTTATTTTTAGTAAAGTATTTTGTCTTGAGTGGACCAATATATACATATGTTTTGATTGCGTGTTTAGTTTGGAAGTATTTACTTCATAGGACCTCAATAGCTTTCAATAGGTCACAGTTCAGAGCAGTTTAGTGGAATCATATACCTGGTGACTAAAGGAATACAATAACTTTGATGTTATTGGATTGTCAATTTCCTAAATCTACACGCAACTAAATCAGACTAGAAAATTGGAGTTCGTTTCTGGCACTATCTGGTAATGAAAATTCACTAACTCACTCCAATAAAAATCACGCGCCGATTTTCAATAGATAGCGGGTAATTCATTTAGAGTTTTTTTTTTATACCATTCACACATAGTGTCAAATAGTATTATCAGTTTGTCTTACAGTTTGTAACGCATTAAAGGAGCCATCGTAGACCCCATAAAGTATATATATTCTTGATCAGTTCGACGAGACTAAACGATCTAGCCATGTCCGTCTGTCTGTTTCAGTTTAATAGAGTGTCAAGACTGACCCGCCACGCCCACTTTTTGGGGTAGCCCCCATACAAACTCACCGCCCACTTTTGACTTTTTGTATGAAAAACATTTTTATTGTAGTCAATATCAACTTAATAATTGATATAGTAACTTAAAGTAGACGGATGCTTGACATATACATTAATGGGTGGGACCCGCCCATTATTTGGGCTAGCTCCCATACAAACCTACTGTCCGCTTTTCACTTTTTGTAAGAAAACTTCTTTATTAAAGTCAATATTAGGTTGAAATGTAGTGTGGTGCCTTTTTATAGTCAGCCGCTTAACGTACATAGACTAACGGGCGTGCCCCGCCTACTATTTGGGGTAGCTCCCCTACAAACCTATGGTCCACTTTAGACTTTTTATACGAAACACTTTTTTATGAAAGTCAATATTAGGTTGAAATGCGATTTGGTGCCTTTTTAGAGACAGCCGCTTAACATACATAGACCTTTTTGAGGTAGCCCCCATACAAACCCACCGTGCAATTTTGTGTTTTTTATGAAAATATCCTTCATTTAGATCAATATTAGCTTGAAATTTGATTTGGTGGATTTTAATGGACAACCGCTTCATATACATAAACAAATGGGTGTGTCCCGCCCACTATTTGAGGTAGTCCCATATAAACCCACAGTTCAATTTTATGCATTTGTATGGAAAACGTCAATATCAACTTGAAATTCTATATGGCGACATCTTACACATCTACTACATCGCTTCATACACATCTACAAGTGAGCGTGTACCACCCACTTTTTGGGGTAGCCCCTATTTAAACCCCACTTTTATGTATTAAAATACTATTTAAAGTTTCGTGTGAATGGTATTAGAGCTTCGGTTCAACCGAAGTAACGTTTTTTCTTGTTTTTTTTTTTCATTAGTATGATTGGTGTCATACTGTCATCTTATTTTAAACAGTATTAATACATCATGGAAAGACTCACACCGCAACAACGTCTCCAAATTATTCAGCTGCAATACGAAAATCAGCATACTGTTGCACTTCGAGCAACATAAGGTGGTCATTATTGACCTTCTGAGCCCACTATTGCTAATATCATCCTCAAATTTGATTCTCAGTGTACGTTATTGGATGATATGCGACCGAATATACCAGCACGTAGTGAGGAGAATATTGCGGCTGTAGCGCAGACTGTGACTGAAGACCATGAACAATTGTTTCGACGCCGTGCGCAGTATCTTGGCCTCTCGCAGGGAAAAACTTGAGGAATTTTACGCCAGGATTTTCTTTTTAAGGCTTACAAAATAAAACTCATTGAAGAATTGAAGCGCTTTAATTTCAGTCCATGGGCTCTGCAACATCTCAATGAAGATCGGCTGTTTTAGCATCGAGTTTTGTTCAATGATGAAGCACATTTCTGGATCAATGGATAACAAAATGGTAAACAAAATTTCCGTATTTGAGCTGATAAGCAACACCAAAAGATTCTCGAACAATCGTTATATCCACAAAAATGCATTGTTAGGTGTGGTTTATGGGATTCATCTGGTGGATTCATCGGTCTGCATTATTTTAAAAATAAGACCGGACAGATTAAAAGCACCAATTGCGAGCGTTACCGCAGCATGCTAACGGACATTTTATTGCCCGGAATTGAATCGGCGACATTTGGTTTCAGCAAAACGGTACTACGGCGCATACAACAATGGCTCTATTGAGAAGTCATTTTGGTGTGCACCTAATTTCGCGTTTCTTTGAGGTTATGTGAAGTCAAAATTCTTCGTCGATAAGCCAGCTACGATTCCAGCCAACAGTAGTTGCTTAATTTCGCGAGATAACTGTAGCGATGTTAGAAAGAGTGATCGAATGGACTACCGAAACATTTCCGAATGGGCCACCACTACAGCGTAGTCGTGGCCAACATTTGAATGAAATTATCTTCAAAAAGTTAATGTTACAGTTTGTTCTTTCGGGTCATAATAAAGATTCCAACATCCAATTCTATTATTATTAAGTGTTTTATTTTAAATAAAAAGAAAACCCTAAATGAATAACCTGATATTAAAACCTTGACGAAATGCATTTGAAAAGGCAAGCAAGAGATTTATAGACTTTTATGTTTTCGTTTTATTATATTTTCGATTGACTAAGCAGATCAAAACGAGCACCAAGTGCAAAAGGAGCGGCAGCTAATGTGAGAAAGAGACAATCGAGACAAGCACTATTGAATAGTAAGTGATACGAAATACTGCTCTGCTTGTTTTGCTCATTTCCCTTGTCCTTTCATTCTGTTTGGTAGTTTCTTGCATCGTACCAAGTTCAACTCAATTTACAACTGGTTGAAATATTTCATTTTCGTTTGCAATACAGTTGCAGGAACAAAGTGGAAAGGGAATGAAGATTTTTGAATGTATTTGCCAAACGAATACATTACACAATGCCCGGTATGTTTATTTAGTTGACAAGCTCTGTAGCCTAAGCGGCTTGATGAAGTTTAGCATATGAGGTGTCGTTAGATTTGTCTAAATTTTGAATATAATTTTAACAGATACATGTGTGTCGTCTTCGAATCAAAAAAATGCATTTTAACCAGAAGAAGACTCCTTCAAATGTATGCTACAAAATTTATGCAAAAATAATAAACTTGTAGCATAGTTTTAGCTTTAGGTTTTCATTATAATGTTTTTAGCTTTTAGTTAATTAATGTATTTAAATGTTTCTGTTGCACACAGTCTGGTTTTTTGTTTTGTTTTTAATAATCATTTTCTGTTTTTTATAATTTAATCAATTATCGTACAACCCACTTGTAAAAATAAAAACTACACAGAAATAATTTTCACTCGTTTTCGGCAATTTGCTTTCCACAGCAGTTTTTATTTAGACAGCGATTTGGACCACACAAACTTCTAAATGTTTAATAATAAAATCTGTAATATGAAAATTGCGTATACGCAGCATAAAAAATATGCTGAAACTTAAAGAAAATGAGAATGTATATTAAATTGTATAAATGAAAAAAGAAATTACACTAGATGTATTAATTCTTAATTACTTACATGTACATTTTTTGGTCTGGCTGAACTCAAAAAATACCTTAAAACAAAAACAATGTCTTTGACGGAAGATTTTTTTGTTTTGTAAACTAGTTCTATTTGTACAACCTAACAATCTAAACGTGGGTGTTAGCTTTGTTTGAGGCTATCATTAAAGGTGGGCGAAACACACCCTTAGAATATGGAGCGTCTATTTGTAAAAAGCTGTCATATCAAATGTTAAGTTTCTATTGACTGTCATGAATTAATTATTTATACAAAAGAAACAACCAGAGTGGGGTGGTTTGTGTGGGGTTACCCCATCGCCGGGTGTGGCATGTCAATATGGAAAAATAAGTCTAGGTAGCATATTTCAGCTGAATATCTAAAAAGAGATCCCAAAAAGTGCACAATAGCTAGCAGACAGGCAGACGGACAGACACGGCTAGACCTACTCAATTCGATGAGCATTCTACGTTTGGTCAAACCAAAGCAGAGCTCGCAAAATATGCTCAACCAAATTTTTCTATGCTGTCTGCTCACCGAAAAGACAAAATAAAATGAAGCAGACTCGCTCACTCTCTCAGCAGAACCCTTTTTTTTATTCTTTCGTATCTTCTGTTTCATGCTTCTCGATGAGCGATACCCACGAAGCTGTCTTACGATAATAGCTTGATGGCTTTAGGGCATTAGTATTGAATATTTTCTTAAATTAGAATTTTGCTGAAACTATAGTTTAAAGCTTTGAATACTTTAGTTTCTTTCCAGCTTCTATCTTGTTCTTTATATAGACGAACAATAGGGATATACAGGGAGGTACAGAGACAGACAAACAGGACAGAACACGACAGGAACTCGTATACAACCAAACAGGACAACGCAGCCATATTAAGTACATACTAAGCGAGCGCGCGTTCTCTCGACTTGACCATGATTGCGTAAATGCAGCAGCAGCAGCAGCAGCAGCAGCAGCAGCATCAGCAGCATCAGCAGCAGTCATTCGAGTTGCAATAGCAAACCGGATGTCGTGGATGATCGCGCGCAAAATGCATGTATGCACTTCCGGTGTGTTTGGTCAATAAGAAAAATATGCGCTCGATGCCAATCACCGGAAGTCAAACGCGCATTAAACGAAAACGAGAAAATGAATGAGCGCAGAACAAAAGGACAAATGAATGCAATGCAAGAGGAGCAGCTGCTGCTGCTGCTGCTGCTGCATATCGACCACAGGCTCATTTGAAAAGCGTCGCTGGCTCCTTCTGTTCGTTATCCTTGACGTACATAGTTGTCGTCAATGCATTGATGTTGTTTGCGCATTCCAACTTGCAATCAACTTTTGTGTGCGCAATGGAAATGCCTAACAAGAAAATACCAGCCAACAGTCAGCAGTCAGCAGCTACAGAAAACTGACTATCGCATACCAGCCTACGTGCACACCACTGTGTTAGACAGTTGGTGGGCAATTTTCTATTGTGAGCAGTTAGTGGGCGTGCGCTTGCATTTGCTCCTGTCAACAGTTTTCCATGCTGTGCATGCCAATTGCAATTGGTGCTTGCCCGACGGGCTGCCTGCCCTTCTGTCCGTCTGTCCGTTTGTCCGCATGATTTTGTTTAGAATTGAAAATTGCAAATGAAATTTTCATGCAGCTAGCAACAAGGATCAAGAGCAATGCAATGAGGTGTACGCGCATCCTTGTTGATTGTTTCGCGCGCGTTCAGCATTTACGAAATGCCTTGTTTTCCTTGAAGCTGAATAGCAAAATGCCTGTAATTAATTGCATTTGAGTTGTTGCTTGAAGACAGTAAACAGTCGATTTGATGTACCTAAACGCAGCAATAAAAGTGTTTTTTATATACATAGTACTTGATAAGAAGTTTTGCGTTAAAGCTTCCTATTTTTGTATGTAGTTTGGTATGCGCATTTCATTTACCAGTACCGAGTTTTACATTGCTAATTTATGTGCATAATTAAATTGTTAAATGTGTCTGGTAAGTTTATATGCACAACTCATTGCAGTGAATGTAGAATAATCCCTTTCGATACATATTAGGCGCCTGCGCTTACGAAAACCTCAATACTGAAGTCTCAAGTACAACTAATGCAATACCAAAGTTTTTTTGTACAGGATGTCCCAACTACAGTGCACGGTTCAAATTTGGCGTAATTTATTTTCTGTATAAGTGGCAACTCTGAAATTTGGCAGCTGGCATCTACGATTATACCGATTATTAAATATGGAGCGCTGCACAATTGCTATCATCTTCACCGATGAGGCGCATTTTCATCTGAATGGGTTCTTCAATAAACGAAATTCAACGAATTTGGGGCACAGAAAATCTGCACGTGATGCATGAGAAAGAAGTGCATCCACAATGAGCAACTATCTGGTGCTGATTTTGGTCAAAATGTGTTAACTGTGTATGTCTTTCGGTACAGGAACATGATAACGGAGCTCTTGTGGCCTCAACTAAATGGTGGTTTCAACAGTATGACGCCACCTGCCACACCGCTCATGAAAACATTTATTTTTTAGTTTATGCACTCTCGTTAGTACACCGTATAGTAATAGCAAGCGGTTTTTGTAAGAGAGCTTTCCTTCCCGTTGAAGTACGTGTTGTATATATAGGTATATTTAGGTTTGTGGAATTTATACAATTTTCGATATAAAGGTTTTCTAAATTGATTTTTATAAAGATGTTTTGAAAACTCGTATCGGAATTGACAGGCAGACGAATAAAGATCGAAGCGATTTTATGCAGTATTCAATTTCTCCTTTAAAATTTTACTATTAACTAATCAAATAGGTCCTTTTGTGATGGCTTTTCACTTGGGAATGACTAAAAACAATTGTTTTAAAAACATCTTAAACAGCTTTTGTTAGTCATGCATCCTCTGGGTAGACTTTGTAAGTCCGCTACGGGATCAGCAAACTAAGAGAGTGCAGAATGGTGAACATCATACACCGTTCGCTTAAAAATCTTGATACCCAATTGATGGCGAACGCCACAACAGACGTACACGTACACGATTTACGGTTATGCAACTGGAATGCTCAGATCTAAATATGAGTTTTACCGACTTGTACTTGGAAGTGCATGGTGTCCGCTCAGCGAGTTTCAAGTTTAGTGTTGTAGAAAACATTGTCTACCAGGGCTACCAGCAATAAAAACGTCTAGCTGAACTAAACCCGCTTACTAAACCTGCAATATGACGCAGAAGCGTGGATCCTGACATAATCGAATGCAACACCATTGGGAGTGTTGGAGGGAAAATTCTTCGTTGGATTTGTGGATCTATCAGAGTTGGCGACAAGTTTCGGATACGTATGAATCACGTGCTGTTTGAGCTTAATGATGAGGTTGACATATGATATAAGCATCAACAGCATCACTGGGGTGATCTTTAGCGAAGCTCCAGCAAGAATGGTTTACATAAAGAATCTAAATTTAGTTGGCCAGAGGGCGACCAAAGCATGCGTTAGAAAGATCAGGTCTGGGAAGATTTCTGCAAACTTGGTATTATCGACAACTGGCACCAGCATGGTCACTCTGCGTGCGGCCATGACCGATAAACGGTTGTAAAACCACATAAGTAAGTAAGTAGTACATTTGCACTCCTTTCATTTCTTTCATTGAAGAGTTCACCCGTACCCGTTCCATATCATTTTCAAAAATAAAACAGGCGATGGCCCACGCTTTCTTGACAATTTCATCGTTATACAAAAGGTATCTACTTATTAATACACACAAATGACTACAAATGAAAGTGTGAGTAAGTTCCATTTGAATTTGTAACTGTTAGCCCCTTAACTGTTACAAGCAATTACCTACTTACCTACTAACTGGAAAAAAGTAACTGGCTTTTGTACCAATAACCAAATAACACCATATGAGAGCAATTTTTGTCTCACTGAACTAGATCTGAGTCTCATTGATCAGCTGTTCAGTTTGTAGTTTGAGAAGAATCTCAACAATTACGCGAATTACTCGTTTAGTTTTATTGAAATTATTTAAAAAGCTGTTTTGCGTTTAAGTTGTTCGATACTTTTGTATTGTATTGTATTGTATTGTTAGCTTACAGCAGTTTGAAGAAACACAGCAGTTATTCTGCTTCAGTTTTGTATGGAGCTCATAGCTTTGGTATTGTATATCATCGTTGGGGACAGATGTAACTTTGGGTCTATTCATGTTTATTTTTTTATTTTTATATGGATCTCGGCCAAATTAATTGCAGAATATAACAAGTGTGTATGTATATACCTATGTACATATGTACATGTATTGTATGCATTTAAGTTATGTGTGAGAAACGCATTGAATTGGCATTGTTAGCAATATTTGCCAAGTGCACTGTTACAATCGTCCTTGTTCATATTGGCCGCACGCCACCGGAATGCAAACCGTTGCATACTTTTTGGCGCGTAAACACACGCATAAACAGGATACAGCCACATACATTGCATATTGGCTGCAATTGTTATTGATACACAGGCACGGACGTAGCCAGCTATTGACAAAGGGGGCGGCTTAATTGTATTTACAATTTTTATTTATTGTTTATAGTTTTTTTTAATAGTATTGCAAAACTACGCCATGAGCCACCCACCCAATACATATTGAGACAAAGTGTTTCGTAAACTTTGCCATTCAAAAATTCATTAGTTTTAAATTCGTATATCTCGGAAACGGTTTCACTTGGGCAAATGACGTAGGAGCAAACATTGTACCTCTTGACCACAGCTATCACAGCTATCATATACAGGGAAACCCTGTTTATCAGTCTATAAGCCATATAACCATATTAACAAACTAAATAATGACAAGATTTCTTTTAATTTTTCCCAAACTCATTCAAAATGCGTAGTTTTAATTCTGCTGTGCTTTCGTAGACCAACCTACGCATATATAAAGAAAATGTGTGTGTGAACCCTCTCATAGTACCGAACTAATGATGCACTCTGGTCGTTGTGCATGACATTTCAAGCAAACTATTAAGGGCCTGTCTAATTTTATGCTAAAATTTAGTTTCTCCTTAGATGCAAATCCGTATCCTTTTGTGCTTGATTCACCAATTTTAGCTTTCATATCGTCGAAGCTAGACGATTAGATGAGAGTAAATGCTGTATTATTTTGTTCGGCATATCTTTGAATAGTCAAGTAAATTAAAGAATCAAAATAAGGAAAAAATGACTGGCTAAATTGAGGATGAGTTGTGTTGTGTTGTGTTGTAGTTTTATGCTTTTTCACCATTCTCGGCGTAATAATTGGAATTCAAGCATTTTAGAGACGTCTTTAAAAATATCATTATCAGTGGTCTATCTAGGCATCTGTACTATATCACCTCAGTAATGGGCGTATGACACACTAATAATAGGAGCTTACAGTATAATGCAAAGACAATTGCTTTGGCATGTTATGCGCAAATGGTGAATATATGCATTATTTCTGTATATTTTAATAAAAACATAAGAAAGTCAAGTGTGACTATACGTCTCGACGTCAAAAATGTTGCTGTATGTGTATATAGCTATCTCTTTCGCACGCTTTAAATCCCAAAAAGATGAAGGGGAAAATATATACTCATATTATTCGTGTGTCTCAAAACGTTAATTTTAAGGATACTTAGCTTTATTGTGGCCATGACATTCAACAGTTTAAATACACTACATCTGCGCGTGAAGAACTCAAATATAAAAATCCAAGTTTGGAGGTTCTAACTATTATAATTTTCGAGATGTCGTTCTTAAAACATACGGTGGACGGACGGACGGACAGATGAATAGCTATCGACGCTGGTGAAGATTTTATATACTTTATGGGGTCTACCGCGCCTTCTTCTGTCTGTTATATACATTTGCACAAACTTAGTATATGCTTGGCCTCCAGGGCAGGTTGTAATAAAGAAACACGCTCTTACATGCAGCACTGTATAACTGATATGCCTTCTTTCTCATGGCAGCAAATCCTTCCACGATTTCTTTTTCTAATGCAACAACAATTTTAAGTAAAAATTTATCCAAGCATCGTCTTTCAGAAATTGTGTGAACGTTTGAAACATATTGTCTCCGAATAACCGATTCTTTGTATAATATCATTTGTAGTTGAAATGGTGTTTCGGATTTCGGGAAAGGTTTCCAAATCATTGAAGACCACATTTAGACTGTGACTTGTGCAATAAGAATATAAACTTTTTCCAAATGATTGCTTTAAGATTTTCTGTTGACCATCGATTTTACCAGTCACACATATTTTCAAGATCAAGTTTCATTTCGGCGACAAATTCTTTAAATAAAAAAGCAGCTAGAGTTTCTACGATCATATACTTCAGTTCTACAAATCCGCTGAACTTTTCGCAAATTAGTTTTGGTTTTCAAAACAATGTCAAAGTTATAAAAACAACATATGGCGGATTTTTGAAAATATATAATGTAAAGACACACCACAACCTCCCCCCATCCGGGCTACGTCCTTGTACACATGTAGCCATGCACTGTTTCGCTACATATTTGCCACGCCATTGGCTATTTGTAACGCATAATCGTTCAGTCAGTGTAGTGCGATCAAATGCAGTTTAGCGATAGCGAAGGAGAGTCCGGCAGAGTGTGTGAGAGCAAAAGAAATGGCCAAGCAGCTTGCAGCTGTTTTTAATGCGCTACACTTCTATACCAATAATGTGTATATTAATTAAATGAAACACTTTGGTTGCATTGCATAAACACAGAGGTTAGATTCAGTGGTGTCCTTAACTACAACAACAAAAATTTAAAAACTAAAAAAAAAAATACAATTATTCCTCATACGCACTGTGTTCGCTACTTCAGCAGAGCATAGCATAGCATAGCATACATCAAGGCGCATACAGTCAATGCAACAGCGCCATTTTATACTTTGCTGACATTGTTGTTGGTTTTGTTGTACAAAATAGCCGCATGCAATTAATTACGCTCACGATAATAACGCAGCTCAACATTGCCATGGCGGACTGTCTGCCAGTCTGCCAGTCTGCTAGCCAACAAAGTCCTTGTCCAAAGGAAGCGATGCAGCACCAAATCGAATTACATATAGCCAAGTTATTATTGTACATACACATATGTATGTACCTATGTATGTATGAGTATGTAAGTAAATATATATATATATATATATATATATATATATATATATATATATATATATCGTATGTGTGCAGTATAATGCATGTACATATATACCTACTTTCGATATGGTGACAAATTGCATAGCAGCAAAAGCAATTTCGCATGCTGTGGCGCATACACAAAAGGACGAAATATGACCGCCAATATAAATTATACCACCTGCATTTGTATCAAATGGCATATGGAGTGCATAAAATCAGTGATAGATTTCTACAGAAGAATATTTTTGGTTTGCAGCAATTTAATAGAAATCCTAACTAACTTTTTTTGGTTTGTTATTAGTTTAATAAGTTTATAAGACCAACAATTGAAAAAAAAAAAAACATTGGAAATATGTTTAACAATGAAACATGTCTAATGTGTCTGCCTATTATAGCATGGTGAAGGATGCTTGTGGCGCTACAATCGTTTATCGGTCATGGCCGTAGAATGTACCAAGGCGCACCAGCCGATATAGTGCGCACTGGTGCCAGTTGTTGTTAATACCAAGTTTGGTCTTTATAACGCTTGCTTGATCGCCCTCTCGAACGTTTTACACCAAGGAAGTTTGCATTACCCATGAAAACCCTCTGCGCTGTTGTTTATTCGCATACGATGACCAGCCCAGTGCAGGCACTCGTCTATGTCAACTTCAATATAATACTCATATATCTCGTGGTTCTATATTTTATTTATGGTAGGGACATATAAAACAGCGACATACTCGTAATAGGTCTTTTGTTTGTTCTACTGAGTTAGACCACCTGCCCTAAGCCTATGTGCTGAATGAATAACTTGACTGATCAGCAAGAATCTGAAGTGATAGATATCTTCTTCGTGGCCACAGCATCTACATTCGAGTGAATTTTGTATCCCCAAAACATACAAATGGTTTTTTAGTCTACAATGGCCTGTTAGCAGTTTTTTTAATATTCTTAGTTGGTTCCTTACTACAATAGTTGGAGCATGGTTCTCGATCTACTCGGGTTGTAACCGCCTAGAAGTAACTTTGCTTGTCTTAGTCCTTGGCTCATAGCCCAGTGTTGTTCTTTTCCTATATTCAACTCTTTCCGGACTACTTCCGATATAGTATGTCGCCCGATACCACAACTAGACTCAGGTTCTATCATAAGCGTTGCTACTCTCTGTCTGGCAAGCTTGTCCGCCTGCTCATTCCCTGGAATATTGTTGTGACCCGGTACCCACAGTAGAGAGATTCTGTTGTGTTCAACGAGTTCTTCCAATAAACCAATTGCTTCAATCACTAGCTTTGTTTTAACTACGTTGAAGTTAAGTGCCTTCAACGTAGCCTGGCTGTCTGATAGAATTGCAATATCACAATTGCGATAGCCTCTATCTAGGTTGAATTGCGCACATCTTATTATTGCACACATTTCTGCTTGGAAGATACTGATGTGTTTTTCCATTGACTCCCAAGAGTGAGTTCTGGAGCCTACATAGTAAGCTGTATACAACTAGGCTTTATAGAAGGAGAGAAAGTACTCTCCCTTGTGGGCAACTCTAAACTGTTAGTAAGCTGCTCTGATGCTGGTACTATTCACGTTAGTCTTAGCTGTTCTCTTCCTCAATACAGAGTGTATCCAATTTACTATGATTGGGTCTACTCCCCTATCTACTAGTGAGTTACATATTGTCGCTTGACTCGTATTGTCAAAAGCTGCCTCAATGTGCAGGAAAGCACATAAGTTGGTCGTCTTTCATTGAAAGGATGCTTTAATTGCTCCCGTCAGTTTAAGCAGTGCAGTGTCAGTCGAATTTCCCTTCCTGTATGCATGTTGGTCTCGGTGTAACGATCTCCTATGCTTGTCTAACACTTTCTCCATAATTTTTAACAAAAATAATGTTAAGCTGATAGGTCTGAATGCTTTGGGTATGGTTGCATCCTTTTCCCCCGCCTTAGGGATAAAGACAATTCTGGCCCTGCTCAGAAGTGTTGGGATAAGACCTAGTGGCAGGCTGCTGGTCATGATCTTCTGCAGTTTTGTGAGTATTTCTGTTTTCCCGTTCTGCGGTAGTACTGAAAATATTGCATCTACTCCCGGCGATTTGAATGCTTTAAAAGTAGATATAGCCCACCTTAGTTTTACCTAACTTATCACAGACTGCATTCTGCATTTGTGCCCTATTTGTTCTTATGTATGGATCCTCTGATTGGAATAGTTCTCATGTGCCTCCTGGGAAATGTGTTTTCATGAGTAACTGAATTCTTTGTTCACCATTTTACGTAAAACGGTCTACGGTCTACAGTCTACGGAGTGTGATTATCGCCACATCCTGTGTATTGTCCATTGTCCTATAGATTAGGGCTGCAAATGCAATAGTTACTATCCCCTCGCAGAAAGTTCTATAGTTTCTGCATTTGGGTTTTCTTATTTCTTTATCTCGTGTTTCATACGAATCTTAAACTTTTCGCCAACTCTAACAGCGCAAAAATCCAACAAAGAAGTTTGCTAACGAAAACTTCCAAAGACGCTGTATCCCATGTTGTTAGGTTCCACGCTTCTGCGTTAAACAGCAGAACCGGAACTATTAGCGTACTATAGATTTTTATCTTCGTACTTCGAGATACGGCTCTACTTCTAATTGGTCTGCTGAATCCAAAGTAGCACGATAAAACTTTACTCTGCTTGAAATCTCTATTGGCAACAAATAGATCGGAAATGTTGTTTCCTGCTCTGATAACGCTATGTGTGTGTGATAGCCTCATCACGCAAAGACGAATCATTATTAGACAAAGCGTTGATAAGCTTCGCGAACTGGTGAACTGATCGATAACTGACAGTTCAGCACAACCTGCTGCTTTATTATTCGCCAGCCTTTTAACTACTAAGTTCTGTCGCTTTACAAGAGCGTCATCATCAACTGGTGTTATTAGAAATACTTCTCCATTGACGGATCTTTACTAATTACCTCAAAGTAGGTTCGAAAAGTGACTTCGCCATAGTCTCAGTGGTTCGTTCCTCTGTATCTGTAATATAAAATCTATTTTCGTCTTTACATAAAGTTATTCCGGACCTAAAGCAGACGCTTGAACTTTTTATAACATTTTTGAACTTCACTTCTATTACATAACTCCTTAACGTTCTCAAGCTCTTTGTGTCTGAAAAGATGTTTCTTCTCTCTCCGGTTCTTTCGATATTGATCTCTAACAGCTCGATTTGCACTCGATTGCAGAGTTATTTTTAGACGGCATCTTTCTCTGCAGTAGCTTAGCAACACTACTCAGGAGTGCATCAAAGGACTGGTGTAACTAAAGACGTCATTGTCCGCCGTATCTTTGGATTGGGAGATATGTTTCTGTTGCTTATTTGTAAATGAGCAATGAGCAATATGTACTTACAAATTTGTTTATGTTTCGCGAGTATAATAGCTACAATTTTAAATTCACAAAGATTGTTAAGCTGCGGAGACAATTGTTTCGGCTACAACTAAGAAGCCATCAATTCGCTGGCTGTGACATTGCACTGCGCTCTGTGAAAAATTTCCTGAACTGTATTCAAAGCAATATTAGAACATTTGAGGTTGTACAATAGCTAACAAACGATGTGAGTCTTTAGAGATACGGAGTCTTTTAAGATACATATTCCGAATGTGTTCGCTCTTTTTTTAGCGCTTCTAAAAGAGTCTTGTGGAGAGTTTTTTGCTTTGTTAAGCTGCGGAGGTACAGAGTAAAAAGACACGCATAGTTGTTGTACAAACCTCGTATTCGAATTTGTTTGAATGGATTTGAAAATTGCATACAAACAGCGTCAGATACATTTACACCTACATATACCTATATACCTATATACAAATACAAATCCAAATAGAAATATTGCGGATGTGCTTAATGTATTTGTATGCGTTTAGATACTTAGTTAGTGGAAAGTGTCGCTTGCGCTTTGGCAACAGCAGCAATAAGCAAATAAATTATTGTAGTTGTATCTCCACATATATCGTACGACTGCAAGTACTACGTACAATTCACTTGTATCTATTGTTGTATCTGTTGTATGAAGTTGTTGTATTTTTATCGCTTGTTGTAGTATCTTTTACTGATGTTATTGTGTTTGTTGTTGGGGCAAACAGAAAATTTATGGCTTCCTGTATTGACTGTATAAAATTTTTAGTCAAAATTTATGCGTAACACTCTCTTTCGATTTTGGCTTACACTTTCCATCTCACTCTTTCTGTCATCTTTTCTCTCGCACTTTGTATATTTGTATCTCAACATTCTAATAGTGGTGAACATATTTTTAGATATTTGTTGTTCACTTTCTACTGCTAGTGAAATGTCGTCAAATTTGGAATGTAAATTTTTTTATATGAAACATGATGAAGAAGTATTTCGTGACCTGATCATTTTGAGATGAAAGCGTCGGGTACACAATTAAGTATGATCAGCTGGTTGAGACATGTCAATCTAGAAATTATAGGCACATTAATCTGGAACAGTTAATTTTTAATATAGACTCAGAATGTTGCTGGCTTGAACAGGTTTGTCATAAATTTCTACTATTTTGGTGTCACGTTTCATCCATGCAAATGAACATAACTTTTAGAAAATGCTTCATAACTCGTATAATTTTTTTAAAGAAGCAAGCAATAAGAAACAAGCACCTAGGCGTCAATTTTATTCATACTCATTGGCTCTTCAACTGTTTCGATCGAGAGACGAGTTCCATTCAACTTATTTTTTAGGTAGGGTTACACAAAAAGTAGAAAAACTCATGGAAACTTTCCTATTCACATCTACAAACTTATTGGTACAAACAAAAATAGTTCTTGAACACTGAATGCTAAGCTGGATGTAGATATAGTCTACATATACTCGTATATATACTGGCATAAAATGCGCCTTCGTTCGTTTGGAGAGAATACGTTATATGTGCGACTGAGATAGAGTTTAGAGGCGGCTATTAGTCCCCATGAGCAACGTATTGACTGAAGAATTTAACACTGCGATGACATTAAAAGAAACGTACCTGCCTGCCTACCCAACGTTTAAGCCCCTTTTGCCAGCCACGCACCAGTATCAAAAGGCTAGCAACTTCACTAGAGAAAAAGGACTAGCAAAGAAGCGAGTTCCTTGGGACTGTTGCGTGGCCAGTTCACTAGTACCCCCAACGTCACATCATCTTAAAAACTGCAGCTAACAACCACCCAACTCGTCGGTTCGCTGAATAACAGGCATAGACAAAAATAATTTGTTTATTTTCTATTTTTAAACTAACTCCATGCTGCACT
Source organism: Leucophenga montana (assembly GCA_035044765.1). Classification (NCBI taxonomy): domain Eukaryota; kingdom Metazoa; phylum Arthropoda; class Insecta; order Diptera; family Drosophilidae; genus Leucophenga; species Leucophenga montana. Next base: position 77,929 of record JAWNNQ010001564.1, read on the forward strand.
GCCGAGCGCTGGTGAATTCGTTAGATGATAGAGTTAGTGATACAGAGCGAAACTTATTCGTCACTTGCGTATTGGCGATATGCTAGTCTTTTGAGAATGCTACGTGGCAAGTCTCATGCAGGTGGTGAGTGGGTAGCATCTTCGGACTGGTAAATGGCTGTCAAAAGGTGCTGAAATGTCGCACCGGTCAGTCTCTTTCAATGACATCCAGAGAGAGAGATTGATCTTACTGTTTTTGTTTTTGCATTTGTAGTTGCTTGCTCTGATGTTTGATAACTGCCAGCTACCGAACAACAGGCTAGGAAACGGGGACTGGCAATAGTGGTTGATGAATTTACTAGTTCGTAGGTGGTCATTACCCACTTATGTCAAAAAAGTACCGGGAAGCGATTGACTTAAAGCGATTGACACGATTCTTTTTGTCGCTAAGTTGGCACAACTGTCTTCTATACTGACGCTGAGTTTACAGTGCTCAATATTGTCAGTTCATCTCAAGTGAAGAAGACTTACGGTGAATCGAATTTATCAAAAACACGTGCATATGAGTGGTACAGTGCATTCAAAAGCGGTCGATATGTGGTGAAACATTTACCTCGCTCTGGTCGGCCATCAACGTCTTCAACTGAAATTTTCATCTCTAAAGTTAAGGAAATGGTGACGGAAAATCGTCATTTAAGTTTGAGAGAGAGATAGCCGCTGAACTTTCTGTGTCTCACGAATCAATTCGTAACATTTTAAACGAATGTTTGGGCTTGAAACGCGTTGCCGCTCGATTAGTTCCGAAAGACCTGAATTTAATTCAAAAACTCAATCGCGTAAAGGCATCATTGTGAATGAATTTCTGGCCAAAAACTCAACAAAGACCATCGAACAACCATCGTATTCGCCTGTTATGGCTCCGGCCGACTTTTTTCTCTTTCCAAAACTCATATTACCACAACGAGGCACCCGTTTTCAGTCGATAGAAGACAAAAAGTTTATTCGCGGCGAGAACTAAAGTTGATTCCAGAAAATGCGTTTAAAAAATGTTTTGATGATTGGATTATTGGATTATTCGTTGGCAAAAGTCTATTATTTTGGAAGCGGCCTACTTTGACGGCGATGCAATAAATTTGAATGAATATTAAATATTTTTTGACAGAATAATATATGTGTTACATCAAAATGTCTGTAACATACCGAAAGAACCATTTGAGACCCATAAAGTATATATATTCTTGATCAGCTCAATGAGAAGTGTCGATTTAGACATGTCCATCCGTCCGTCCCTCTGAGACAAAAAATCTGTTACTAAAGAATACTTTGAGAAACTAAACACACTGCACAGATTCTCTAGGTGCCGCACTGTACCAAGTTTATCTTAAAATTGTAATTGTTATAGTTTTATAGTATGCCATGACTGGCCTTAAACATTCGTTTGCCAACTCTGTGGCAGAAAGCGAAATTTGGTGGCAAACCAATGCCTACTATGAAAAAAACTATGGCTTGTAAAGGATATAATATAGTCGAGCACTTCAGCTACAATATATAATTTTTTTTCTTTTTGTGAATGATAATTGATGATTTTCTTTACGCCCAAAATAACAAAATAACAAATCAACTGGTAATTTTTTTTAACAAATTGGATTGTTGGCGTACTGTGAGCGTAAAAAGCGCCATAAAAATGCGCCTGTATACTCGTATTAACAATAACAGCTTTGTATAAAATTCCCAACAAAATTACTATACTCTGAACAGCGATGAAAATCAATGAGAGCTGGTGTCTTAATTCGAAACGCGCAAAAAATGTTAATATATCATTTTTTTTTTAAGAATTCAGATTGCAGCAGCTACAAAAAATGTTTTTTTTTTTTATTACAAGCTTTCATTAAACTTACAATCTGTATGAGTCCATTAATTTGTTATGTTCAAATCTTAGACCCCAATTTTGATCCACTTCTACTGATCGGATTGAGCTGAAATTCGAAATACGCATATTAAAGCTTTGGATAGCTAAATTTAAGCGACATCGCTAAAATGATAGCCATTTTGGTGAGCACCTAATTTCGCGTTTCGGACCTGTCAACTGGCCGCCTAGATCGTGTGATATCACACCACTGGACTTTTTTCTTTGCGGTTATGTGAAGTCAAAATTCTTCGTCGATTGACTTGGAAGCCAACATACCGGTAGCAATGCTGGCAAAGAGTGATCGAAAATTGGAATGAAATTATCTTTAAAAAGTAAATATCAGAGATTTTTCTTTCTGGTCATAATAACTCATTTAGAAAAGAAGGCATCATTTGCTTTTTAAGATGTAAGCGGCGACATGCCAATGGTGCCTAGTGGTGGTGGTGGTGGTGGTGGTGTTGGTACGACATACAATTTTAATTTATGTATTGTATTTAAAATTAGATAAGAAAAACTCTAAATAAATCACCCGTTATATACCTATTATACACATTTATTTCCTCAGTCGACAGTTTCCTGTTAGTATTCCTGTCAATGATCTTAACTGGTTTCTTCATAGTTGGAGCATTGATTTGGCTCTGTTTGGGTCGAAGCCGCCTGGGAATATTTTTGCTTGTCTTATTCGTAGGCTCATGGCCCAGTGCAGCTTCTTTGCTCTATTTGTTTGCCTGCTGATTTTTTTCAATGTACTGTGTCTCCCAATACCACATTGGCGTTGTCGCTTCTTTTTTGCCATGTTTATCGGCTAGCTCATTCCCTACTATATTGGTGTGTCCTGGTAGACCCACAGCAAATCGACTTTGTTGTGTTTGCCATGCTTTTACAATATTATAAGTGCTTCTTGTACTAGTTTCGACTTGACGGAGTTTGAACTTAATGCTTTCAATCCCGCCTAAACTATTTGATAGCATAGCATTCTCAAAATTGCGATAGTCTCTATCTAAATTACACTGTGCAGAGTTTAATATAGCGCACGGTTCTACTTGAAATATACTGGTATATCTGTCCAAGGACTCCCAGTGATTTAGCCTCGAGCCTACTAAATGTAGACCAGTTTCTTCTGTCGTCAAAGATTCATCCGTATACCACTTAAGAGTCTGTTGTTTAATGCGGTTTGATGTTTCTCACGTCCAAGTCTTCTTGTCGGAACATTTAATGTTGAGGTTTCGCTTGAAAACGTTCCTCCTTGTCATGACGTCCCTTTGCATGGATACTAGTGGTGCTTCTTGTGTTCATGTAGAGGAACGTTTCTGGCAGTTGTGTCTGTGGTAGCTTTGTTTTCGTCAACTAACAGTCTTAAGAGTGTTTTATTAGTTTTATGCAGTGGTGTTAGTTCTAGAATTGCTTCCAACGCTGTGGTGGATATACAGGCTACTTTGTAGGTACTTCAATTCCTTCGTGACTGTGACGTGTTTTGCTTATTAAGCATTGCACACTGACCGGAATGACCAAAATTGCATACCGGAATGGCATAAATTAGAAAAAACAAGTTTTAAGCATGGGAAAATCACATACAAAATAATCAAGAATATAAATCCAGGGATATAAATTTTGTGGTCAGACATTTTTGTGCATCCCTGATTTTTTAAGCACCCCTGAAAGTCAGCTGTTTTTAAGTGATAATTTCATCGTTCCGTTGTTGCTTCCACACGTCATTTTTGCAATAAGCTTATACTCATTATTCATTTTATACAAATTCATTTTATATGAAGGCGGCATGCGTTTAAGACGAAAATTAGCTTTAGAGGTTTCCACTAGTCAAGGACATAATACTTCTCTGCTCGAACATGCAGCTGTCATATCTGCCAAGCAATCAAAAGATGCTAAAATGATTGTTTCTGGCTTAAAGGAAAATATACCAAACTTTAACAGAAATATGCTGTCAGCATACAAAAGTCCACAAAAAATCCTGCAGATGAAGCTTTAGCCTTTTTACTTGAGAACTCTCTAACTGAAAAGCAGTACAACAGCATTAGGAACTTAAATCGGAAGCAAGGTTGTGATATATTCCCAAGCTATGATAAAATAGTTGATGCTAAATTGGAATGCAGACCCATTGGTATTGAAGTAACTGAAACCTTGGCGCAAGTATCATAACAAACTATGCTAAACCATACTGTAAAAAGAATCATTACTTTTCAAAAAGATTATTTTACTCAATTTAAAAGCATAACCGATGTCAAGTTAATCATATGCTATGGATTTGATGGATCGACTGGACACAGCTTATACAAACAACCATTCCAAGAAAATGAGCCGGTTACGCTTGACCAACCTTTATATATAACATCCGTTATACCAATAAAATGAGTAGATTCTTTTGGGAGAGTTGTGTGGCTAAATTCTACAATACAGTCAGTGTGATTCTGTAGACCTTTAAAAATGGAATTTTCCATGGAGAGCAAAGAGCACATTTTAAGAGAAAACAACAGATTAAAGAAAGAAATTAAAAAATTTGAAACCATATACGAGTATATTCAATGATTGTGTTGTCAGGAATATAGTAGCTGTTTCTCTTGATCTTCATATGACGCTTATTGACGCAAAGGTTTTCAATATTCTAACTGGGATGAACTCTACCCAATCATGCCCAATATGCGGTGCAACTCCAAAAACAATTTTGATGACAACAGTAACAAATGCGGAAATATTTAAGCCAAAGCCTCTTACTCTGCAATATGGAGTGAGCCCATTACATTCGTGAATACGATATCTTGAATTTGTATTGTATATTTTCATACCAGATTAGTCTTGATAAATGGCAAGTGCGAGACTGAAGTTTTTAGGAACTCTCGAAAAAAAAAATATTCAAGAAATATTATGGAAACAAATGAAACTTCACGTAGATCGGCCAAAACAAAACGGATGCGGTAATACAAATGACGGCAATACAGCTATAGGAGGGCATTCTCAAATACTCAATTATTTGCGTCTATACGAGTACTAGAATTAAATGTAAATGTACTTCAATGCTTTAGGATAATTTTAATTGCCATCTCATGTGAATATGAAATAAGTCCACAAAAGTTTCACAATTTTTCACAATTTAATATTTATTATATTATATTATCGAATGGGACAATTAATGATGAAAGTAGTGTACGTGTACATGTGATATATCTAATCTTCTAAATAAGTTGAATCATTTCATTTAATAAGAATTATTTTGACAGATACAGCAGCACGTCCTTTCGAGCGAATCGTTGGCTTCAAGCAAAGCAGAAATCATAATATAAAGGCGATGATTGTCATGTGACTAACTTACGATACAACTAAAGTTATTATTATTTATGGAAGATATGTAGTCCCATGTTAATCGCGTTAATTGCGTTAATCGCCTGCAAATTTTTTAGTTCTTCAATGACGACTTCCGATTTTTAAGTAGTTTGCCATAGTTTTTAGCATTTAACAGCAAACGTGTAGCTTCACTCATATTCGAAGTGATAATATTAAAGAGTTTAACTTCCTCGGAGAAAGCTTTCCAGAAGTCTTGCGTTTCGATCGGTGCAAAAAATGTTTGAAATGAAATGTAAATTTTTTCGGCAAATTTGCGCATTTGCTGCATAGTTTCCTCATCATCGAGCTTATTATTTGTTTTCTGGCGACTAAGTTGTCGTATAACATCCACACATTCCGGATTGCGCAACAACATAAGCTTAGTTAATTTTAATTTTTGAACCTCTCCCAGCAGGTTCGAACATTCGCTCACATTGGAACACGGTAGTTTTATAAATTTGAGCAACTGCTTTGCAAGCAAATTGAATTTGCTTTCTATTGACATCACATGGCATTTTTTGTCTAACTCTTCAACGAAGCGTTCAGACTCGTCAACTGAGACATCAGCCCGTATTGGATGTAAATGGACACGCTCTCGTATGCTTTTTATGTCAACTTGTTCTGTCTCGAGCTTCATTTTCAAATCCGCAGCATCGGCGATTGCATTTTGGTGCCATTCGACCTTTTTTGCAATACTATTAAATGCCTGCGGTTTGCCATAGTCCAGATTGATGCCAACGTGTTTGGCGCCCGGCAAACAGACCAATAACATGTTTTTTCCAATCTGTGTGCAAAATAATATACGATTAGTTCAACTTTTGTACTAAAATATACACCAAATAATTACAACTTACATTTGTACTTGTTGCATTAGGCTTTTCGCCGTCCTCGATGTTGCTGTTTGCTGTAATGTCTCCAGAGATAAGTTAGGTTAGGTTAGGTTAGGTTTAAGTTTGCAAAAAATTTTAATGTATACAGAATTTACCTTGTAGCGGTAAACCTTCTGGCGACTCGGAAGGACCGCTAGCGTTCTTAATGGGCGCACCTCGTTGTACGCGTCGACGAACATCTTCTTTGGTGGGAGCCAGCTGCTGCTTGACTGGAGATGCAGCAACATTTTGTACCGATTTGTCGCCACTTGTTGTTGTTGTTGTTTCACTGTCGTATTCGCTTGAATCATCAGCGGGCAAATCTAATGGTCCTGGATCATTGCCTGCGGAGGCCATTTCAATCTGCTCGACGGCATCCCTAAACTTTCTACGCTTCATGTTTTTCGCTGTAGCAAATCTTTCCTTGTTACCCGCAAATGTATAAATATCGTTGGCTTTGATGTTTGCCGTATCGCTGGTGCCATAGAAGTAAACCTTGTACTTATTTTTAACATTCGTAAGCTCCATGATTTTCGCTGGCCATGCTGGATAGCCCTTCAATTTGGCAAACACCAAATCACCAACTTTAAACGATTTTACAGTATTTTCCTTCGACATAGCGGCGCAGAATATTTTCTTATGTTTCAACAAAATGTGATGTCACGCAGCGTCTACTGATTCTTACTTTCTGAAAATTTTATACACGTGGCACATTTGACATTATTCACAAACTATTTTTTACCAAACTGTTGGAGCTGCCAACTCGTTCGCATATTATGTGCTAAACGAACTTCTACACTTCAACAAGTTGTGAGTGTAGAAGTGACTTGCTTCATACGACAAATCGACAAATCGATTTTTTTATTATTGTGTACGTAATTTGCAAACAGTCCAAAATCTAGGAATTATAATCGAATTTGATAGTAACTTATATATAATAACAAATAACTATAAAGAAAAAGCAATCATGAAGCAGAATGACTTATGATATTAATTGATTTTAGATGAATGCTAATTACTTAATGCGGTGCGGTTTACGATAGACGGTTTGGCATATCCAAAGGGTGCATTCTGTTGAGCCTACGCGGAATATTCAAGTTAAGAAGTTCAGAAGCCAGATCGTTTGGATGGAGGTTTAGTCTTCCAACAATTTCTTCTGCAATCGTTGGCAGTCTAAGATCTCTGTGTATGTTATCGTTTCGAACATACCAAGGAGCGCCAGTGATTTTACGGAGTGTAAAAATCGCTTTGGTATCTCTGCAAGATATTAATGTTAGACTTAGCTGTAGTTCCCCATAGTTGTATTCCATATATCCACACTGGCTGCAGAATTCCTTTGTAGAGCATTATTTTATTTTTTAGACTGAGCTTAGAACGGGGACCAAGTAACCAGAACATGCGTTGTGTTTTAATGTTCAACTGTTTTCTTTTTGATTTTATGTGACTTTTCCAAGTTAGTCTTTTGTCTAATATCACGCCTAGATATTCTATAGCGTCGCACAAAGGAATCAATATATTATTAAATCTAATTCGAGGACTAGAACTTCCTCTAGCTAATTTTACTTCGTTGCAGTTTGAAACTGGCATATCTGCAGTATAAAGAGTGTATAGCAACGGCCCTAATACACTGCCTTGAGGAACTTCAGAGTGTATAGCTTTTATGGAAGAATGGGCATCTTCACATCTTACGTAAAAATATCTCTTGGTCAAATAAGATCGATTGAAATAGAATTGAGGTGTTGGTAATGACTGCTTTATCTTAAAAAGAAGTCCCTTGTGCCAAACACGATCGAATGCTTGCTTTACATCAAGATATACTGTTTGTATTTCTGCTACAATACGATGGATTTGTTCCGGTGCGCCATGCATTCGCCGTACTGATGATTTGGAAGTATAACGCCATTAAGTAGTGGAAGCATTCTTCGAGCAAATATTCTTTCAAATATTTTCGAAAATATTCCCAGCAGACTTAGTCGTCGATATGATGAAACTTCAGATTCAGGTTTGCCAGGCTTTCAGGCTTTGAGATTAGTATTATCTCTGCACATTTCCATTAGGTGGTTAAATAGCAAAGCCTAGAGCAAACGTTGAAGATGAGAACAAGCAGAAGATGGACTTTTTTGTGGAGCGCTTTTATAGTTGTCGCATCTATTCCATCATATTCTTTCGATTTTTTTCAATCAATTGATTTTATTCCAGCTTTAACCTGCGAAAGTGTTACTGGTGACATAGGTTGGCTAAGTTGGTAGCGTGTATCAAGTGCAGGGTCTATTTCTTCTTCCTCAGCAGGACTATACAAAGAAAAGTGTGTAAATTGTTGTTCAAGTTGCGATGCAAACGCTTTAGCTTTTTCTTTGTTGCTGTGACACCATTCTCCATTTATATTTTCAATAGGAATAATTCGCCTGGCAGGGCGCTTTAAATATTTTGTGGCATTCCACAGATTGCAGTCTGACCCATTCGGTTCCGCGTTTTGTAGAAAATCTCCAATGGCTTCATTTAGAAATACAATGCGAATCAAAGGCCTGCATGGGTACTCGTATAACCAAATGCAACCAAAACGAATAAACGAGTAGTATGCTTATTATTTGTGGATATGGATAAGTTGGATAAAAGTAATGCTTGCTTATAATCAAACTGTTTTTTTTTATTGTTGTGTAGTTATTTTTCGAGTCGAAACGGTTTGTTTTGGATAGATTAAGTAAGTCTTTTTTTTTAACAAAAGGTTAAACCAAAAGAAAGGAAAATTGCCGCCAGAAGTACTTGAGCTTTTCGCTGAACCAACTGTAATTATAGACGATGTGCATGGATATTCAGAAAAACTCGAATCTGAATTCGATTCAGATTCGGATTATGAAAATATAAATCCATATTATTTTGAGCTCGAAGCAGAAGACATTTAACAAATGTACTAAATAAAATACAATATACTTAGTGCAAAATCTAAAGATTCTTAATATGGCTTATATGGGCAGTATGAGTGGGAGTGGTCAGATCCAACTGAAATTTTGTCCAATTATTATATATGTCATAATAATCAACTGTACCAAATTTAATGTCTCTATCTATTATATTTTAATTTATGCTGCAATTTTTGTTATTCCGGCCAGTTGAAAATTTATATTTTCTTAAAGCCACATTTAAAAGATGCACCTGTCATTTTTGAATCTTTTTGCGTCTTCTTTTTGTTTATTTTTTCGGTTTTGCAACGATTGCCTTTCACATTGGCTGTATTGTATCTCATTTTAATTAAAATGGTAAAATTTGATATGCTTAAAAGCTGCGATACTTTGATGCAGATTAAAGATACATACGAGTACAACAAAGAAGCGGGATGAAGAGAGAGTAAATGAACTAACGAACGAACGAACGTACGAACGATTAAACGCCAATATATCACCAGAACAACAACAACAACAACAACAAGAGCAACAGTGGCAGCAATAAGGACAACGAAGGATGTTTGCACTGCAGCTTGCTACATTATTGCCTGCCTGCCTGCCTGCCTTCTTCTCCGTCTGTCCGTCTGTCTGTCTGCATGTCTGTCTGTTTGGCAGCCTTCCTGCCTGTCTGCCTGTCTGCCAGCCTGGCTGACTGCATGCATAAATTAATCAATGATACTACCCGGTTATGTAATCGCAACAAATTGTTATTAATTTTCTTGCCATTTGCCATTTTTGCTCATAATTAAAATGGTGCACGGCGAACGTAAACAACATTACTGCCAGAATGGAGAGGGACCAGGAGACGGGACTATAAATGAGCCATAGGCTGGGGCGTCAATTCAATCAGTCGAATGGGGTGGCATATAGATACTTATACTATATACGGATAAACATATATCTATATATATAAGTATATATATATACATATATAAAGCGAGAGGATAAGCAAACATTTGCGCATATATCGCTGGCACTATTGGTGTGCGCCACAGTATGTAAAGGCAGAAGGCCGTAGAGGTGAAGCGCCGTAGAATGAAGCGCATAACAATTTAATCAGTTGGTAAAGTACCCAGTCTGCCTACCAATAACAACAACGACAAAAAAAAAAAAAAAAAAACAACAACAACAACAACAACATACAAGCACACGGGGCGTAGAAAATGCCCACCGGAAGTGCGTCGTAATGAACGCGCAATGCAACATTTTACTCTACTCAGTACCATGGCTCATTGCGTTTCAACGTTGCCCACCATCGCCATCGCCATCGCCAACCCCAACTCGAACCCAAAGCCAAACGATGCTTTCGATGCTCTTGTGTATTGGGTTAAAAGGTGAAAATCATTTCGCTTTAAGCGTCGACAAATAGGCTATGAATAAAACGGTGGGGTGTATAATGCGCTGTTGTTTTTGTAAAGAATCGCAAGTAATTAAGATGAATTGCAGCATATTGCGACATTCGCTCATTCCTGGCATAAATAAAGATACAGGAGTAAGCCCGCCAGCCATTCATGCAGACTATATATATATCTTAGAGAAGCCATTCTGTGTGGAAAGCATTGATGTGTTGTCCCAAATGTAGCATATTTATTGCAGATACTTTTATGTAGTTATATTTTTAAATTTTTATATGCCTATTAATAAGCGTATCTCAGCAATTGAGCATAATGCGTTTGACTTTGGGCGCACATACGTATAAGAGGTGAAGTATATAGGAGACGACCACTGTATGCGCCGTGAGTTTGCTGATGCTACGAACGATTTGCTGAAGCAGAAATTTGGCGTTTAGATAATCTCGCAAAGACGCTTTGTCAATTGACAGTCGAGCTCAAGGCCAACATTCGAGAGACAATTGCTGGCATAACGCCGATGGGATCGATTAATCGGAAATTGAACCCAACGAATGAAGCACTGTAAATGGAGCCAAGGCAGCCAATAAATGAGCTTCAATTCCATACATAATGGTTTCATTATAGCTTCCAAATGAACCATGACTCAATTTGATATCTTACAACGTTGCTGTTATATATATTTTTTCTTTTCATCATTCTTATTTGATCAGCTCTAGATACATTTTCTTTGAAATAAGTTTCATTTTAAGATACAATATACATTTCTACGATATATGAACTGCATTTCTACCATGTACCTTCAGAGACATACCGATTGGGAAATTTAATGGTGGGGGAGGAAGTTAGTATAACCGTTGTTACTAAGTAAGATGCAGAACTTCGATTTCAGTTGCTCTCCTTTATCACCAAAAAACATCATGTTCAAGTCGAAAAATTTGGGAATGATGCACTGAAATTCAAAGAAATGAACAACGACATTGAGATGGTTGCGCTTTAGCATCGCTGCTTCGAGTTTTCTGTAGAAAAAATGAACTTCAAGCTGTATTTAGATTTCAAAAGATATTGGCGAAGTATCTCATTAGTATACTTCTAGAATCAATCTTAACTTTTCCGTTGTGTGTAATGCATGTTGGACGCAGAACGTTGACTAGAACTGCGTAATGAGACTGAAAAGTGTACATACATACGAGGGGTACTATTTATATTTAGGGAATAGCAAATAATAACAAACATTTTTAAATGAAAATGGCTTTATTGTTTTTCAAAATATTCCCCTTGATGATCAATATACACTTTTGCATTCGTTCAAACCATTTGTCATAGCAGTTTTTCCATTCCTCTTGAGACCTCCAAAACATGGTTTTTGAACGCTTCAACTGCTTCTTCGGCGCTCGTAAATCGTTGACCATGCAGTTTACCTTTGATACTCGGGAACAAGAAGAAGTCATTGGGTGCCAAATCAGGACTGTATGGAGGATGAGTCATTGATTCGATGTTTTGACTGCTCAAAAATGCACTTGTTTGACGAGATGTGTGAGAGCTTGCATTGTCATGTTGGTGAATGTTTCATTTTTGGCGGTTGGTTTTACGAATTTCTACGAAGACTTCCGGCAAACAAATGGTCATGTACCAGTCAGAATTGACCGTCCTACGTTGCTCAAGCGGAACAGTGACAGAACATGACCCATTCGGCCGAAGAAACAGGCAATCATTTGTTTCAAAGTGGTTTGCACCCGAACAACTTTTGTTGGATTTGGCTCGTCTTGGAATAGCCACACGGTCGATTGCTGTTTTGTTTCCGGCTCATACGCATATATTCATGATTCGTCACCTGTCACGATTTTATACACGTCTTTTGAAGCACCACGGTCGAACTTTTTAATCATTTCCTTACACCAATCGACGCGAGCCTTTTTTTAAGCGAGCTAAGTGTTCATGCAAAATCGAATGTATTGAAGTGGAACTAATGTGCAAGGATGCCTCTATCTCACGATATGTCACGTGACGATCTTGCATTATCAGTTCACGCACTGCATCAATGTTTTTGGGCACAACAACCGATTTTGGACGACCTTAACGGAGTTGAATTCACTATACCAGCGATATACTGTGGTTCTTGATGGTGCTTTATCGCCATACAAAGAACTGAGTTCATTGACACATTCTTGTTGAGATAATCCATGTCGAAAGTTGTGAAAAATAATCCAACGAAAAGCTTCTCTTGAAATTTTCATTTTTTTTTTGGCCAAATTGCTTTTCTTAACTTACTGTAAACAAAACAAATAGCAATTGTACATCAAAACTTTGTGAGTACGTTTATGCCAAAAAATGTCAAACTGTAATATGTTGTTGCCAGATTTTAGCTTTTGACATTAGTGTTGCCAGGTTCCCGAAATATAAATAGCAGCCTTCGTATAAGAAACAAATAACCTTATTGTGGGCGTGGTGGGGACATGGTGCATGGTTTACAAAATTGTTTATAATATTAAAAATCAAGTTTAGTGGTTGAACTCTATTTTATCTCGCTGTTCACACATACAAAAGACAGACAGACGGACATAGCTATACCAACTGATCTTTTGATGCTGATCAAGAATATAGTTTCTGGAATCTGTCATGTTTCCTGCTGCCGGTTATATACTTTTCCAAGCATATTATGTTGCATTCATGCAAGTACGTCTCTCTTTCATTCATCTGTGTATTGTTGTTGCATTATTCTCTTATAAACTGTGTCATTGCCTAGTAACGAACCGTTACTGGAGAGAATGCAAAATGGAGCGTTTTGATATATAGTTTGAATTGCTAGACTTTTCAATTTCCTCGTCAGTACTAGCACATTAAGGGCTTTCTGTATTCATGTATTTGTGAGCCATCGGTTCTTAAGAGGGCTCCATATCAAATTTTATTTTTGTTCATACAAAAACTCAAAAGTTTGCGGTGGTTTTGTATTGGGAGTACACCTGAACGTGGGCATGGTACACTGATATGGATACTCTTTTTACTTATGACCCCGAAAAAGTCTTCATACTTGAATTCAACAACGCACATACAGACAGACAGTCTCGTCAAGCCGATCAAAATTATATATACTTTAATGGGACCTTCGATGTCTGCTTCAATGCGTTACGAACTTTAAGCGAAATTGGTAATACTATTTCAGACTATGTGTGAATGGTATAAAAACTAATGATATTCAGCTACAAGTGGTCGCCATATGCATTCATGCGCAACCACTGTTTTAAACTAGTTTCCCCTGATCAAAGCAACAGTTTTAGTTTTTGTATTAACTACGGTCAATTTTTTCCCAGCTGCACATTATACTTTTACATACATATTCATGCTATAATTAGGCATATGCACAGCATGATAATTAATTTCAACAGAGTGAACCCTTTTTGTTCAGCCACAATTTAAATCACTTGACCGCGTGACTGAGAGAAAACATTTTATTAACTGCCAAAAAATGAATTAGCATGCGGCCATGTTGAGGCAGCTGAGTCGGACGGCACTGCTGACACTGCCAATGTTGTTGTTGTTGTTGTTGCTGTTGTTGCTGTTGTTGCTGTACGCCCACATTTGTTGCAGGAGCAGCAGCACGAGGAGCAGCAGGAATGAAAACCACGCAAGCCACGACCTGATCTGACCTGAGTCGACGACGGTTGCCGTGTGCAGTGTGCGGAAATAAAGCAAATATTGTACGGAGCAGAAGAAGAATAAGTGGTACTGTATTGCTTTATAGACTAACACAGACATGCACGTACACAGAAATACACACACACACACACACAGGCGTAGACTTGCTGTTAGCCCCCAGGGAAACAAAAAGGAGCAAAAAGTAGAAAGGGAAGAACAAAGGAAGTTATAGTACTACTCACGCTATTCTATGTTTTTATGTGCATTTCGCACACACACACGCAAACACACATATACACACACTCTCTCAATGTGAGAAGCTCGTAACGACCATCATTTGTTGCAAAATGATGTATAATTTAATACCCGCAAAGCCATGTCCCAAATGGACTAACGGGAGTTTCTGTACCGCTACCGCTACCGTCAACGACGACGACGACACAGAAAAGAACAACAACAAAACAAACGAGCAAGTATGTGACCTCCAAAACAAGCCGAAATAACACAGATCCACACACACACACACACACACATACAGATTCTGATATATGGATGCATGCTGTATATGGAAAGAAGTGATTTGGGCAGCGCGCCACTACATTCTTCACTCCACTCCACACTTACACTACTCCCACATACACAGACTCACACATTCAATGCTATTTTTTTCAGAAAAAAAAAAAAATTATTTTTTTTTATTTTTCGACGCCGCGTCCAGCACATAATTCATATGTCCACTGGCAATTTTTTTTCCATACATAATGCTTTCTCACTCTCATCGAAATAAAGTACGAGTATATCGTTCTTGCTCACTCTTGTGCGATGTGACATTATAGAATTGTACGCGCTTTGGCAGCTCGCCGGTGGCGGCAACAGCATTGATGCCGGCTTTTTTTGGTTTGGATATCGCTGATGGCAATGGTGACGACGACGAAGTCGACTTGTGTGATATGTGAACTTAAAAAGTTTAAGTTATGCCCTCGAGCAGTGGAAGGCAGCAGCAGCAGCAGCAGTAACAAAATCAGCCCAACGAGCACTTGAAATACTGACTTCCGGTTTCGCTCTGTTTGCTGCCATTGTCGTTGGCGTTGTTGTTGCTTTTGAGTGCTAAAGGCCAAAATGCGACTATCATGTAAAAAAAAAAAACAAGAAATCATTACTTCGGTGGTACCGAAACATTAATATGCTACACATTAAAAACCGAAATGTTGAAGGTAAAAACTCTCATATCAAATTTAAAGTTTCTAGCTTCTATAATAAAGAGATTATGTACTTATAGAACCATGGGTTTCTATCGGATCATGTGCTTTAAGGTCGAAAGTGGAACAATGTTGAAAGTTTTTTTTTTGTAAATCGAAGGTAAAAACTGCCGATATGTGCTATTGGGTGCGTTCAGCAGTGTCAACTTTTGCCAACTGATTAACGCTTGCTATATTTTCGTTATTGTTGTTTTCTGAAAAACCATTAGATTTGAATAGGTTTACTTCTAATTGCAGTTTGAGCTTTAAAAGATAATATTAGTTTCATATAGCAACTCGAAAATGCGAAATGTGTCTTAAGAATTATCATGGCACGAAATCATTGGACTCAATCGACTGCAATATACGGATATTTTGTTATATAATTACGTCACCAAAATAATAGCGAAGCGCATTCAAAGTATAATACGTAATTTTCTATCTCTTTCGCACTAGTGAGTCTTATCAATTTGTAGTTGGCTGAACGGAAGCTAATGTTTAATATTTGTATGTGTGCGTTTGTGTTTCATGTAAAGCCTATATGTGTTTCATTCATTGTGTGAGTGACGAATGTTTACACCCTTCTATGCCCAAAATATTCAACCGCTTGTCTACACATATTTTTTTTTGTCAAAAATCGGTTGTATACTATGAGCGTAGCAGCCGTCGCAAAAAAAAAAAAAAATTCTGCTAGCCTATAAATATATATAGATACTCTATCTATTATAACAAATATGTATATGTCTCTGTACCGTTAAAAAATTCACATTAATATCTCTCGAGCAGATCAACCATATATACTTTATTTGGTCTACGATGCATCCTTTGAAACGTAACAAACTTTCAGACATTCTAATAATACCCTTTACACATTATGTATGAAGAGGCATAAAATGTATGCAAAAAGAACACAAAATCCGTCTATAAAATAAAAACAACAACAAAAAAAAAAACAAAAAAATAGTCCAAAATTGAAAACAAAAGCATGCAGTGCAGTATATAAATTTTATTACAGACATACATAAAAAAAGAAAGATATACACACATACTACACACAAATATACGCGTTCATCTCGGCTATTCCATATAAGATAGATAAATTTGACAGTATTTTATTCGACTCGACATGAATTTTATACCAACTAACCCACCACATAGTATCTCTATATATAAATAGGTAGAAGCAAATCGTTCACACCCTTTTTAACCCTCTTAAACACAACATATTTGCTTAATTTTGTTTTTTGTTTTTATATATATATTTTTTTTTTTTTTTTTGAAGTATGTGAACTGGAGCACGGGCGAATCTAATTTTTTTTTTAAGTATTGCGTCAAAGGTGGGTAAAAGCCAGGTAACGCTCTCGGCCAATAACTTCAGCATGAGTTCGTTCGTATGTGTGTGAAAATACGAAGGTGGGGATGATACCCCATGGGGACGACATCGTTGATTTGGAGGTCAAAGCATTTGCCGTGACAATCATGTATTATGAATATATTTATAAATGGGTACTTTAAAGACAAAAGGTCGAATTTCCAACGCTGGGAGAACTCTAGTATTGTAAAATTTTCAAACCGCAAGTCAAATAATCTTTGGTAATCAAATCAAACAATCTTTGGTGAACATGTCGAATGATTTTAAACCTTTCAGAAATAACGTTCGAATATTTCTAATACATTTTTTAGAAATATTATTTAGGATGCGGTTGTGTTATCTTTTGTGTTTCACACATATTTTCCATAGTTGATGTCACAGCTTAACTTTCTCTTACTGCAGATTTTCAAAATCTAAATTTATAAGAAAAATAGATGAAGTTTTCAAATACATATGAACTTTATTTTTACTTATGAAAAATCGTTGGGTGGAGTGGTTCAACTGCAAAATTTGGCCAGAAAATGCATTAATAACAGCTCGAATTGCTTTAAATGAGTAAACAGCGTTTCTCAAAGGCGTATATAGGTATATAAAAATATGGAATATGCTTTGATATATCTACATAGCTATTTATAGTTATACCAGAATAAACGTTTCAAGGGGAAAGAATATATTTCAATTCAATTCAATGACTGAAACTATCGAACTATCGAAAATTTAATATATACGTACATTAATGTAGTTCAATTTGTGGAAATGTAAGTATGTAGCAGGCAGAAGGAGCCATGTTAGATCAGTATTGCAAGATAAATCGGCATAGCTTTGGCTGTCCGTCTGGATGTATGTGACAACAGATCCCATTAACTATAAAAAGCTAGAGAATTAAAACTTGAAAATTGAGATTCTCCTTTTTCATATGCAGATTAAGTTTATTAAATTATCTGAATATCATAACCTTACTACCACTACTTGTCTCTTGTATGCACATTTTTCATTTCATTTTATAAATTTTTACTTTTAATTTAAAGTCTATTTTACTATTTGCATGGTACATAGGACGTGATACAGCCCAATTTTGTAGTGGAACTTGTTTTTCATCATTCTTCACATATGTATGTACCAAATCGCATGCTTCTACCTCAAATGAATGCATATATATGGCAATATTGGTCCTTCTTCCTATATAGCTGGGTTTGAAATCATTTCATTTTTTCATACATTTTTTCATATTTTCACTTTATTATCGTTTATATTAAAGTAGCTATTTATGAGCGTCTTGTACAGTAAATCCTTACAGAGAGAACTCAACAGATCAGTAATAAATCAGTGAAAGAAAGATGTAAAAACTATTTGTGAATTATAAGTGCTCTTAAGTTTTAATTGAAAGTTTATATTTCAGCACCATTTGAAACAAATAAATAGACAAAGCAAAGCCAAATATAAGTTTGGTAAAAGCGATGATAAACTTGGAATGGTTGTTCACAGATGCTACAGTTGCTACTAAATAATTGTGAACTCCTTGGGCAGTTTGGAAAAGTATCGGTTTTGGCGTAATAACTTTCTACAACAAACTAACCATGTGATTTTATGTTGAACTTTAACTCTTCATTTAGGGCAAGTTTTTCCATTTTTTCCGGTTTAAATTTAACTGTCAGTTATTACACAACAAACACAAAAGAAATTTCATTAACCGGCAGAATAACAGATAGTTTATTTGTGAACGGACATTGAAAAATCCGCACTTTTCGTACATATGTTCAGTATATTTATTCGATTGCGAACTTTTGATTAAACTTTATATTAATATTTAATTTAATTTAATGGAATTGTCCATACATACGTATGTACATATGTACATATATACATATATACAATACTACATAGTAGGTACTACAAGAGTAATCTACATACATATTTTTTCTTTTTTTCAGTATATGCGTTTGGCATTGTATACTATTTGGGTCCATCTGTCTGTCGGTTGAATTTGCATTTTATGAGCGGCACATTCAGCGAGAACCGCCAGCAACAACAAAAAACAAAAAAAAAACAACAAAAGAACAATATAAGTAATACCAAACACGCAAACGAAATGCATTTTCACACTTTTTCCATTTGGATCAAATAAATATTTTCGCATTTTCATTGGATTTTCCTTCTTCTTCTCTTCTCTTCTCTTCTCTTCTCTTTTTTTTTTTGTAAGCGAATACACTGAATACTGTACTCTGAATTTGTCAAATTTATTGTATTGCGTAGACGACTCTATAAAAATGCCACAAGTACAGACTACAATTTTTGTCTTTGTATTTATTACTAACTGAGTTGTGTAAGTGGATTTCGTTGAAATGTTTCACCAATATTGTAAAGTTCAATAATGGTCTGAGACGGATGTCACAAGTAGCATTACACACATCAGTGAAAAGTTTAATTCGTGGAATACAGTTATTTTTTGATGGTACCCACATACATGAGCTGTATATCACTCTCTAGATCACTTTTGAGTGACCACTCTTCGTACACTCACATGTACACGAATATCTGCTTGCCGAATTCAGCTAAGGAGAAAGCAGAGAAAGAAAAATTGATAGCAACTATACTAAATATTTTCAACGAAGCAGGCTTTGTTTTGCCAATGCCGGCATACTGACATGCAGAGCACACACATACGTTTACATTTTACTTGCTCTCTTTGTGCTCATCTATGTTTAAAAGTCACAATTTGGAATTTTGCTTTTCTGATTGGCTGTGCTAGAATATATATTGTAAGTACTTGTGCAAATTTTATTTCATTTATTTGTTTATAGTACTTTAAATTGAAATAAAACACTTACAAATTAGTGCAATGAATCAAAATGAATTTGTTGTTCGGTAAATAATTTCTTGTCATTAATGATGGAAAATGATTTCGGGCATATGTTCGGCACGGGAACGTCTGGGATCCAATTTTCCAACACTTTTCAATCATTAAAGCCGTGACTCATGAAAAGTGCTGGTCCTGGTCATAGACCAACAATTTCAAATATTCCCATAGAAAGTAGTACAGCGCATTTGCGGCCCAGACAATGGGTCCATTTCAGGAGATTATGTTCTCGTTAAACGATTTCCTCAATAAGTCAATGCTTGCTCCAGATGTATGGTATTTTGGAGCCAGCCTGTTGAAACCGAAGACTTTACAAACCATATTCACGTTTTTTTGTGAAATAAAAAGGCAGTCAACATGGTTCGTTATCGGTCCAAAGATGCCTCCAACACATAAACCGCACTAAACCGTACATTTTTCGACGTGTGTCGGTGGCTAATGGATCACTATTGGATTTTTCTCGCACTAAATGCGACAATTTTGCTTATTGGCAAAGTCACTGAGCAGGAAGTGAGCCTCACCGCTGAATTGACGAAGCGTCCTGTGCACATTCCTTGTTAAGCACTGATTTTAGAAATAAATTTTCACAATTTGCAGACTTTGCAAAACAATTAACACACATCCGCACATTAACATGTCATCGAACTTGTTGATACTGATACACAGTCAGAGCTCAATTTGTAGGGTTACAATAACTTATTTAAATACCTCATTAACACTTGCACTATTTTTGATTATTTTCTCATTCCTTGGCCAATGGCTACTATCCGAGCGCTATGTGGCACATTTAAACACACTCTCTCTCTCTCTCTCTCTCTCTCTCTCTCTCTCTCTCTCTCTAGTAGTTGATCACATTATTTGTTTCATTCCATACCCTTTCTAAAAAATTAGAAAGTTTTTTTTTTTTTTAAATATTTGGAATATATGAACTGACTAATTATGCAGAACTAATAAATAAAACGTAATACCATGCTTTTATTCGCATATGCGTAACTATACTATAGTTGATTGCAGTAGGTGGGAATTCATAATTTGCCTCGTTACCATATTTGATTGTTCTAAGAAAATGAGTCCACTCGCCATAAGCAATTTGTAGGTTGGAATCTTCTAACTTCTGATACTTAGTATCTATAGTAAAGCCAAAAATTCATTCGAAAAGGCAAACCAGGTATTTATAGACCTGTATATCTTCGCTTTCGTATGTTTGTGAAGATTTCAAGTTAATATGAGTACAAATGAGAGTAAATGAGCAAAATGTCTGAGTATATTCTTATATATGACTCTCTACGCTCTTGTTCTCTTTGATGGTTTTAGCTCTAATATGTATGAATTGCGCAGTTACACATGTTTGTACATATAAATGTATATAAAGCTAGAAAATAATTTGTTCTCTATTCTGCTAACTGAAAGTAAATTAACCAAAATGGAACAAAAACAGTTTTTTTTTGTTTGTAGTGTAAAAATGTAGCCGCAGCAAAAGTGAAAAAGAGACGACCGAGACAAGTAGTACTCTTGAATAGTAAATAAAACAAAAGGCTGTTGTGGTTTTTTTTTTTTTTGCTCATTTGCCTTGTCTTTGGATTCGGTTTGGTCGTTTCTTGCATCGAAATAAGCTCACCACAGCTTACAACTTGTTGTAACTTATTTGCTTCGTTTGCAATATTTGTTTAAGGAACTAAGAATAGAAATGTTTTGATTCATTTGCAAAACAATGGTTTTATCTATAGCACATTCAATGAGTTAATTTCCAAAACTGTTTAATTGCAAATCTTTTGCTATTTATGCAAAACAAAACCTTATTGTAAACTAACAAAAAATTTTACTCAACCAAACGTAAATTTGTAGTTGTCCAGTGCAGCCAAACTTTCCACACAATTTACTAATGGTATCCGGTTTTGTGTTTTGTGTTTTGTGCATTTAATTCATTTATTTTCATTATTATTTTTAGTTAAATTTTTACTTTATTATTCATTGTTTGGCATTTTTTTTATTTATAATTCATATATTTTTATTTTTAATAACGTTTGCCCTTTGTAAGCTAATAGCACTAAAACAATATGAGATACATACAAGCATTCGTATCGGAGCCAGCTGCTAAAGCTTCATTGGCCATATGCATTCATCAATAATTTTATATTGTAAAATCTATGTGGATCTTTTGGCCTTTTAGCCATTTTACGTAATATTTATGAATTTGCAAATAAATAAACAGAAAAAATAAATAAATAAATAACAATAAAAACAACAACAACAACAACAACGTTTGTAAGCGCAAAAGTAAGGTTGTTAAAATAATATTTAGGGGTAATAAATAAAATTGAAATTTGTGCAAACAATTGAGTAAGTCAAATGCGCATGGAAATATGCTACAGCTATGAAAATTACAAAATATTACAATAAAATTAATAATAGATCTGAAAATTTAGTTTATATACTCTGGGGCATTATCCTAATGATTGGATAAAATTTAACAGACTGTTCAACACAATTCACTAAGGAAATTGTTGTAACTAGCAGAATAAGCACTCGATAAATTTCAATTAGACATTGAGTATGATCATTGGAATTAAAAATCTGAAATAGTTCTTTAGTCTGATACTTTTTTTTTTGTTAAAATTTATACAATTACTAGATGAAATAAACAAAGTTTCTTGGCTTTCAATTTATTCAACTAAGTTATTTTTTTAGTTTAACATTGCAATACAAGGAGTACCGCGATTCAGTCTTCAAAATCAAAATCGTTACTACTTACAATCTTGAGCATTGCCGTGGATCCAGATAGGTCATGGCAACATAAAAGTTTCTCATTAGCCCAAGCAAGCCTGCCCATAGATCGGCTCGTACGATTTTGTTGAAATTTTGAGATATTAAGTATCCGATAGGCAATGAGTGTTAGTTTTGAAAGTTGGTCTGATGGAGATAGTGAGGGAGAAGAGAACTTTGGACAACACTACGACGCCGTTGATATCATCGTAACAGCAACCGATGCCGTCGATGCTGCTGGCGACAATGAGAATAAATTGGAGTATAATGTTCATTTGTTGCGCGATGAACTGGAGCTGTCTCATAAGATAGTAAACAATTCGAAATACGATGTGTTTACGATGTTGGGAACGAACACATGTCATCGAGCGGTGACGATAATGATACGGATGCCATCAATGAACCCGAAGTTGTACAATAAGAGGCCACTCGTGACATTAACATCTAATAGTCCTTGGCGTAAAGCAAAACCGATCTCAAGAATGACACAGAAGTAGCCCTGAATCGATGAAATAATGAAACCAATATAAACTCGGATGTCCAATTATCAATTCGATAAGATTACATTCGATAATACGATCACTTTATACAAAGCGTTGTAGAAAAAGATTAGTGCCATGAATCCTATGTAGCTTTAAGGAAATGTCAATTAGTGATAGGGCTAGAAAGGACTTCTACTCTTAAGAAAATCCATAAGGGTGCAAAGGAGTGCTGAACTTTGTATCAGTGGAGCTTAACTTACCTCACCGACGGAAGAACTAAACGTACTGCTCCCTTTGATTCCACTTGATTTTTTTGAGAGAGAGGGCAATAGTTACAGCCCTTAGACTGAGGAAATCTTCTGCTTGGCGTGGTAGCTCCTTCGGACACATACGAGGATACTACAATTACAAGGAAATATACCATCAAATACGTATTACTACATACCAAACATTAACTTCGTTAAAAACTTTGACGTCATATTACCCACAAGACGACAATGGGACAACCTTCCTCACTATAAAGTAAACGCTATTAACATCTTTGCAGACGGTTCTAAGCTGTATGGTCGGGTATGAGGAGGTGTATTTTCCCCGGATCTGGGAATTAGAGAATCCTTTCGACTGCCCGATCATTGTAGCGTTTATCAGGCGGAGATGCTAGCTATTTGGGAAGCTGCGCATCTCCTAAGGTCTTACTCACATACTGAAGAGCATGTGTTTATCTTCACGGACAGTCAGGCTAGCCTGAAAGCGCTGAACTCTTTCAGCTCCAACACTAAAAACACAACGAAGTGCCGTAAATCTCTTAACAAGATTGCCAAGCACTATGTTATACATCTCATCTGGGTGCCTGGTCACCAAAATGTAGAGCGAAATTGTGAAGCGTATAAACTAGCCAGAGAGAGCATCGCTGCTGATATCCTTCCAGGGAAGGCCACAGTAAGTATACCCATGGCTACATGTAAAATATAGAGCTCAACAAAGATGATCGGTATAGCAACCAATAGATGGTACGCCTTGGCACGTGCAGAATCTCTAGACTCACCTGGCCAAAATATAATCTCAAAAGAACAATAGCACTACTTCAGCACAAGAGAGATCAGTTAGCTGTTATTGTGGGAGCCCTCACAGGCGACTGCATAGTAGGGAGACGTGCCACAAGGCTAGGGTTAAACTCCTGGGACTTCTGCAGAAGCTGCGAAAATGCCGAGGAGGAGGAGACGGTCGAGCATTTGCTATGTCACTGTCCAGCCCACAGTAGGCAGAGACTGACGTTATTATGACGCCCCTTCCTGGATAACTTAACTGAGATTGCCTGAGAAAAAGAGATTAAACATATCTCGACGTTCTTGACACTGACAAATTGGTTCTCAGAGTAGCTGCCATAGAAATAGGAATTATATATGGTATCACAAGTGGCCTATATTGGCCAAAGTGACATTGTGGGGCTCCACCAAGTAATGAAACCAAAATGGACTCGGATGAAAAATTATCAATTCGATAAAATTTCATTCGATGATACGACCACTTCATACAAAGCCTTGTAGGAACAGATTAGTGCCATGAATCTTATGCAGCTTTAAGGAAATGTTCATTGAAGAGAACGTCTTGGAAAAGTTGGTCACTGCCACCAACCAATATGACAGCCAGCTGTGTTGACATATTGCTGTTGACTTTTCTCAATTGCATAGAGCACACCTGAAGTTGTCTGGTAATGGTGCGCGTTTTTCGTTTCGCCCTTTCAAAATATTTGGCATCACTTTTTCCGAACAATTCCCGAAAAAACGAGATTTTGTGAAGAAGCCTCAACTTTGATAGCGTTTGCTAGACACAGGACTATTTACACTCCGTAGAGGCAAAAGTTCCATAATAGTGAGTTGCCATTGTATTACCATGCTCTTAACAAATTTCAACGCAATCGGTTATGTTGAAGTGAGCCAAAATCGAATTAATAGATTTAAACAAAACACACAAACAAACTTAACAAAACAAGTCAAACTTAACAAATCAAGTCGGCATTTCAGACATTGCGGATGATTCTCGAAATTTAACGGTTGAGAAAATTTGTAATTGCGAAATCGAAACTACCAAAAAAAACAGCGAAAATCATGTTTTTACTCTTCTACAGTTTATTTGCCATAAATAGTTTATTATATTTATGACCAAATATATTCGTCTGTACCTAGCTGTACCCTGCCACGCCTCGCTGTGGCACATTGTCCCCTTTCAGATCTTCGCCTACCACCCTTTAAAAAAGTATGATATAAGTGCTGCAAATCAATTTTTAAACGAAGTCGTTGAGACACAACCGTTAGCAATAGCCCGCTCGCGCGTTCTGAGCCCACGCGAGAGGCACGGTGTGAATTGGTTTTATTGAAACGAAAAAGAGACAACTATAAATGTATGTTGCGAGAGAAAGAGATAAAACGCGTTTCTATATACTTTCCCTATCCTTTGTCTCCTTTTTGTGCTATGGTTCGTACGTCCAGACTACTCTATCGTCATATACGATCTTTTTGTTGTTGTTGTTGCAGTACTCTATCTTCGTTATATACGTTCTTGTTGTTGTTGTCGTTGTACTTGTAGCTGCCGGCAACGCCAAAGAAGAGAGAGAGAGAGAGAGAGAGAGAGAGAGAGAGAGAGAGAGAGAGAGAGAGAGAATGCAGCTTAGTCAGTAGCAAACGCGCATGGTAGAATATACACATATGTATATATAGATTTTTTATGTATATAGATTTATATTAATAAAAATAAATAAAAAAATTTCTAAACTAAAATGGACCTAAGTTACGCCTTATTACATCAGCTATCTGCCAGTGAAAGTCCCGTCAAAATTGGTCCAGCCGTTCCAGAGATTAGCCCAAACAAAAAAACAGACAGACAGACAAAAATTTAAAAAAAATTTATTTTGGTATATGTACCGTGTATACATCCATATGCATTTAGTAAAAAGCGGTTATTTTAATATTACAAACAGACACTCCAATTTTATTTATCTGTATAGATTAAGAATTATTGTAGATCTGAGTTAGTTAAATTTAATCATTAAAGACTTCACTATTGGTAAGTCGAACGATGTTCAAAAAAAGCACAACTTTTTATTAGCGGAACTTCGATAAGTTTTGACTTTGATAACATGAATAATTTTTCTTTGATATTCTAAATGTTGAAGGGAATGATGTAACGAATTCGGTGGGATTGTCAAGTTTGTCAGGGAAAACGAATATTAAATGAACATTATGCCGGAGTTTATGCAATTCCTTCAATAATTCCGGGTTCTTCGTGTTCCAACGAAAGAAGTTTTGTCAGTTCGGCGTCGTGTCAAAAACTATTGTCTCCATTATTTGGTCAACCTACTTACTTATCCGGAATCAGTCTATATACTCAATTTGGTTGTTCTAATGAAACAAGTTTATTGTTCGCAATAGCCAAAAGAACGGGTATTACGTATATTACGATGCAATAATTATTCAATTCAGCTGCGAAAAATAATTTAAAATATTGTGATCTTACATCAGTTCTCATTTTCCGAAATGAGCTGATTGCTCGGAATCTAAGCGATGTAGGGCAACTCCTCCGGTTCTCCATTCAACTACCCATTCGGGATGAGCGTGCTCCACCGACCGGTGGCGGAGAGAGAAGGGTTACAGGAGAGGGGTGATAAATGCTGTAAGGGACTGAAGTTAGCAGATGATGGAAATATTAAGGAACGTGTATAAAACATGTGTTCAATTTTAATGTAAAATGCTTTAGAAATATGAAAGTTGTTGTTCAAAAACTCCAAAGAGAACTATGGATGGTGTATGTTTTGTATGAGAGTTACCATTTATTGTGAGCAAGTATTTTGATTTCATGTACATTGTCTTATATAGTCTCCCAGATCTCGGAATTCATACAAATAGACAGCTGGACAGAAGGACGTGGCTAAATAGACTCAAGTTTTGATATTGATGCAGAACGTGGGTGGTAGACCTTTAAGGGGACTGCCTCTAAAATTGAGTGGGACACGCCGATTAATATATATGTGAAGCTTCCGTCCATAAGAAGTCATCATATTGAATTTCAAATTGATATTGACCGAAGTAAAAAGGTTTTTCATACAAAAATCGAAAAGTGAGCGGTGGGTTTGTATTCGGGCTACCCCTTTAAGTGGGCGTGACATGATCATTGTGAACATAAGAAGTCTAATTATTCGATATCAGATTTCAGACAGACGGCTAGATGGCTAGTGCCACTCGTCGAACTGTTCAAGACTATATATACCATATAGCGCCTGATTTGTTGTGTTACCAACTTTCATACAAACTAATAAGACTGCTTTCGGACTATGTTTCAAGGGTATAAGAAAAAAGGGCAGCATAAATAAATTTTAGCATGATTGCCGTATGTTGCATTTTTGGCTATTAAGGTTCCAAACAAAATATATTTGTTCATATTTTGCGCGCATTTATAACCGAATTTGGAACGAATGCGAAACTAATTGCGAAACATTTGCAACAATTAGAATAGTAAAAAAATATGAATTATGTTCCAAAAAAATTTAAAATAATAATAACAATAAAAAGAACTATTTGCCATGGCAAACAAAATTTTACATCATCAACTTTAAATTGCAGCCACTGTATAGGGCCACTTTACGGGTATGGCATGCCGGCTGACAGTGCTGCCACTTAGGACGCATTTGCACATTTGGCAAACTCTAAGGACATTTCAATTTCTTAGTTCGTTTGGTCATTTTTTTTTTTTTTGTTTTGGTTGCCATTTTCCTTTTGGTCCGTTTGAATGCTTTTTATTATCATTTACTTTCGACCCAATTATCTAGTCAATCACTTGATAAATGGAACTTTCACGCAGTAGCAAAAACAGCAGAAGTTGTAAGAGACACACACGCATGCACACACACACACACGCCAAACTGATTTCACTTACCATACCGTCAAGCACCACCCGCCATGCCTTGCTGTCCATTGCACACCCAATCTCCTGGGACGCTCACAGGACATACGCATTTTCAACAATTGTCGAGAAAATGTCACAGCACACAGAACAAGAGAAATCTTTATGTATTTTTTCGAACAGAAGTTTTAATACGCTACACACATATATAGGATTCAAATGTTCTAAATATATATTGTAGCAATGGGAACTAGAAGGGAACAGGAAAAGGGAACTGACAAGGGAAACTGGGAAACGGAACTAAACGGGAACTAGCATAGGGTACTAGAAGGGAAATAGTAGAAAGAAATAGAAGGAAACTAGAAGGGAACTAGAAGGGAACTAGCAAAAAATAACTAAACGGGACCTAGCAAAGGGTACTAAAAGAGCAATACTAAGGAGAAATAGAAAGGAACTAGCAAAAAGAACTAGAAGGAAAAAAGCAAAGAGAACTAGAAACTAGAAGGCGACTAGAAGCGAACTAGAAGGAAAATAAACGGGAACTAGTAGGGCAATAGCAAAGAGAACTAGAAGGGAAATAGCAAAGAGAACTAGAAATGAACTAGATGGGAAATAGCAAAGGGAACTAGCTAAGGGAATTAACAAAGGCAACTAGCAAAGGGAATTACCAAAGGAAACTAGAAGGAAACTAGAATTAAACTAGAATGAAACTAGAGGGGAACTAGAGGGAAACTAAACGGGAACTAGCAAAGAGAACTAGAAGGGCAATAGTAAAGAAAATTAGAAGAAAACTAGCAAAAAGAACTGGAAGGAAAATACCAAAGAAAACTTAATAGGAACTAGAAGGGAAATAATAAACAGAACTAGAAATGAATTAACAATCTTCATTGCAATCTTCATGACTAATCATTCTTCAGACAGGCTATGGGTCATCGATCGAAACAGGTGGTCATCATCAAATGGAAAGTTGTCTAGAGTGAATAGCCTGCCCCACCGGCTATTCACTCTAGACATCTTTCCATTTGATGATGACCACCTGTTTCGATCGATGACCCTCTCGATGAACATCTTATTTGGCCAGTTCGATGTACGATTTGACAGGTTATGCGACGTGTCGTATCTATCGATATATTTCAAACGTTTTTCCTTTAATGAGCGGCTCATATGTTGACTTCGGCACCGCTTCGCCTTCTTTTTCTTAACTTCTGGAATTTATTAAAATTATGTAATAGTTTTCTTATGATTTTGTTAATTGGCCCAAAGGGCTTTAGGATACATAATCTTGGAATAAATAAATAAATTACTACTAAAATTTTGAGTTCAATTTTTGGTTGTAATAATCGTCCTAACAGACAGGTTGAGCTCCTCTAATGTTGTTAGCTTGTTGGTATAAACAAACGACTTAACGTAACCCCATAAAATCCAATGGTGTTAAATCGCATCAGCGAGGTGGCAATTCGACCGGACCGTTTCACGAGATTACACGGTTACCGTGTAATTACCTTTACCTTCAATAGCTCAATTGTTTGACCAGCTGTAAGGCATGTCACATCATCTTGTTGGAACTACATGATGTCAAGTCTATTTAATTCTGACCTAAAATAGTCTTCCAGCGAACTACATTGACCGTAACATGGCAATAATTTTCAGCGATGAAAAAATATGATCCAATCACACCGCTTTCATGAAATTCACACCACACGTTCACTTTTTGTGGATTGCATGGAGTCTTTTGAAGCACATGTAGGCCTGTTGCTGTTCTATAATGCACATTTTGCTTATTGATGAATCCATTAAGCGAAAAATGAACTTCCTTACTGAAGATGATTTTTCTTATAAGTTGCGTTCTTGAAGTTGCGACGCAGAATTTCCTTAGTAATTTTTAATAATTTCATGAACTTCACCATGACAAAAATTGAAGACCTTGACTGATGTTTGTGACTTTGACTGATCCTGAAAAAAAAAAAAAATACAACAAAATACAAAAACTTGTTATGTCACTATTGAAAACCCCGCTAGTATCATTCAACTATATTACGTACTTTTTCTGCCAACTTAGGTAACTTTTTCTTAAAAATTCCTAATTAAATCAGTATCTGTCGCATACTTGTGACTGTTACAAACTATCTGACAAACTTTTAATACACATTGCTGTAGTATATATGAAGTGAAAACCATAAAATGAAAGAAAGAAACGCTTGTCAAGCGGTCCGTAATATTTTGCGTTGTATTGTTTTTGCAGCGTCGTATGTCCTTCCATTTCTTCGTTCATTGTGCGGAAGAACTATTTTGCCTATACATTCCTTTGACACTTGTTTGCATGTACGGAAATCCCAGCGTAGCATGGTCCGACCCCGACCCAATTCAGTTCAACGAGCGCATTTTGAATGCCGTACGAGTCGAACGAAGGCCTAGAGAGTAGGGCACATAAATGTCACATGACTGTCATTTACAATCGACATTAGGCAACATTTTCCCTTTTTTTTTTGGTTTAGTTTAGTTTAGTTTATTTTTTTTTTTTGTTTGTGTATCTTTAGGTTGCCGCTTTGTCGCATTTCACACTTGAAGACGGTTTCAAGGATGATTTTGATGACGATGACGTTGAGAACGAAAAATGGCGATTTCGGTGTGCGTGGGCTCGAAAGTCCCTTTTTAAATGCCAAATTACCTTCGCCACTTTGCTCCATAGTTCGGAGTCGTTCGCATGCTCTCGCCATCGCTTTGGGGATTCATGTCATTCTATGCATAATACGAGCGTGTTTGCTCCCCGAGTGCTTTCAGAATCATTTGCTTGATTAATTGTCGAGTCGCGCTGATTTGGTGATGCCACCACTTGAATAGCTGTCAGGCCAATTTGACAAATGCAACAGCACGCCGCACCACTATCACTGGCCAAGTAAAATGGGCTTCAATGCGATTATACGGACATAGCCCACAACGCTTTGTAATGTTCGACCCGATTCGCATTATTGCAATTTAGTAGTACAGTGGAACTGATTCAAATGTTTTCCAAGTGTTTTTCTTTTTTTTTTTATGTTTAGACAAATAGGCATTCTTATTAGATGCTTGAAGACTTCTGTGCCGTTTGCAATCATTGAGCTTAAGCAATGTAAAGTGGAAACAATAACAACCACTTTTTGTTCGACAGAAACATGTTTGGAATACAGCTACAAAGTTCTCATCAGTCTACTGGCCGTACATTGCAAATTTTCGCTACTTATAACATGCTTATCAGAAAATGCGCGCTGTAGTATATTATACGAATTTCGCGCTCACCCTTCCAAGTATGCTATATTTTCTTACATACTTGCAACTGAGGCACTCTATCACATTATATGCATTGTTATCCCCTTATAAACTACACCTATGGCTAGCAGCAGCGCTGCTTGAAAATTTACCGGTTTGGGCAGTTTTGTTAGTTTTTGTACTTTAGTGATCAGACAACCAACGACGAAAGTTTGATATAAGCATGATGTAGGATGTAGGTAGCTAGTTGACTGATGAAAATTCGTGGCTGTGTTCGTAGCACGTGTATCTGCAGCTAAAACATTTTTCTTTTCATTATTCTGTTTTCGCATTGAGAAAAAATTTATCAAAAATATTTCACAATGTAAAAAATGAACTTTGGGCAGCTAAAATTCATATATAATTCATAAAATAGATCGCTACATAAATTCTTTTTATGTCATTTTCTTGACGGTTCTAACAATTTGCTATACCTATATCCGCAGTTTAAGTATTGCTTGCGGTTTCAACGAACAGTTCCCAACTTTTTTTTGCACTAAGCTAGTTTTGGTTTCAACAACAGAAAGAATTTCGACCAATCTTAAGTTTTAATGCTTTGCATTTAAGACGTTTTTTGGAAGCTGTTGAACAAGACCTTGTATATATTATGTGTATTCGAATTATAAACGATTATGTCTCTCTTTGGCTTTCACGCTCGCCCATTCGCGATAGCTAAATTAATGTTGACATTTATAATAAATTTTAAATTGAAAATGAGCATTTCAATTGGAAATGAATGGGTCCATGAATAAATGAAATGTAATGAGATGAAACGAATCGAAACGAAACGAAACGAAAGGAGGCGGTACTAGGCAAGTG
Organism: Leucophenga montana; assembly: GCA_035044765.1. NCBI lineage: Eukaryota > Metazoa > Arthropoda > Insecta > Diptera > Drosophilidae > Leucophenga > Leucophenga montana. Next base: position 109,661 of record JAWNNQ010001564.1, read on the forward strand.
TATCTCTCTGCAATGTACGATTTAATGAGTGACAATTGAATTGAATGCAAACTGCCAGAATGTATATGCTTGTATAATCGTACGTGTGAAGTTTTGTAGCTGTGAGTATTATGTGTGCATATATTTATTTGCCAATATAATCTGTCAACTTAATACCTATGTAGATAGCATATGCGTACAAAGAACGCAGTCGTTTGTGAAATTAATTTCGTATTTAAGTATGTATGAAAAAGTTACAAGTTACATACCATAAACATGCGTTGTTACATACCACATACATGGTTTGTAATGATGTACTATGTGCGACGTATGCGGTATATTCTATATTTAATTGGGTCATAAACATTTCGATCTTTAAAATATTTCTAGGTATATACATACATATGTACAACTTCTAAGCAGAGCCATTTTTCATGTATTAGTTTATTTTTATGATGCCAATCAAGGCTGAGATATTATCTTGTTACTATAAATTGATGTAATTCAACCGCTGGAATTGCTGAAAAAGTCAAACATTCTACAACTGCTCAAGTTGTGTGTCTTTATAAGCAACAGTCCCTGAGATCTCGGCATACACACTTACGGATTGACCGGCCAACTTGGTTCAATTGACTCGACTTTTAATTATTTTTAATTTTATGGGGTCTGTCATACCGTACCGAACTGAAAGGTACATTACCAAAAATTTTACTCTCAGTCTACAAGCAAAATGAACGTTTTCTGCATGCTATGTTATTGCAACAGTATGTACGCATATGTTGTCCATTACTAGTTTCATTAAATCACTGTGGACGGTAGTCCACGCAAGTTACTTTATTATGCGTACAGGAACGAAATTTTGACTGATAAGTCCGATCGAGACGTGTTCTAAACCAATAAAACGGTCTGGAAAAGAACTTTCAGAATATTTAAATACGTAGAAAATCGGATTAACTCTGTCCGAAAAATAGGAGTAAAGAAGTATGTACATTTTGACGATTGGCCGAAAATTTAGCCCAAAATTTCCAGTTCATATTTCGAGTGAGAATACATTGTATGATCGGGCAAATTTTGATGCATTCGACTTTTCTGGGACAATTTCGTGAACCAAGTTAGAGCATCACAAATATCAGATTGTGCAATATTAGCTATATGTTCTATTGTGTCATACATATGTTATCTGTTATACACAGCATGGACATGTAAACCTGTTATACTCATAATATGTGTTTATTATATAAAAATAAAATGTCTTTGTTTGACGCTGTTCCCATTGGAACAAATGTATGTGGCAGGCAGAAGGACGCGTGGCAGACCACATTAAGTGTATATAATCTTGATCAGCATCGGAAGACGAGTCGATATAGATCTGTCCGTCTGTCCGTCTGTCCGTCTGTCCGCCCGACAGTCTGTTTAAATGAAAAGTCCGTGACTATAAGAGACATATACATCAGGTTTGAATATTTATACTCTCCTTTTCTCTCTACATACAAAGAACATGCCAACCGCACTTTAACCCTCAATGGACGTGAAGAAAGTGACGAAGTCACAAATTGTCTCTTAAACAGGTTGTATTAATTTCTCATATACGGGGTACAGAAATCTCTAGACAAAATTCCGTCTGGTGATAGAAATTTCACCGAGAAATTTTGTATGTGTTACAGAAAGATTCGAAAGAAAGATCGTAGATTTCATTCAAAGCAGTATTTAATGCGCAGATGAGTTTTGTGCTGCGCAGAGTTGTCGTCGATAACAAAAATAGATTATAGACTACATATGTAAATGAAATTTTTACACATTTCCTTTCAGAACATTGTGAAGTCCTACATTTGGTGTGATGTATCTGAATGACTTATTTTCTTAATATATTTATTTTAGAAGATATCCAAAACTAAATTATGATTTATGTATGTTAAGAGTAAAAAATTAGTTTTGTATTGGCAACTCTGATGTTATTGCGTAAACCGACCAAGACGGTATTTCGTAGTGATGAGCTAGTCAGTGATTTTTGAGTAGCAGTGACTGTATTGTGAATTTCACTTTGAAATCACCGTGATTTTCAAGTGCTACTGCGTTCATTGTTAAAATAAATAGCAAAACATTATTTTATCTAAATTTGTTTTTTCAATTAAACCAATTCATAGTCTTCTTAAATCTGAATATCTGAAATACCCCGTTCCCGCCTCAACCCGCAAGATCTTAGGCAGGAGCCCATATCCTGTTGCGGGAACCCAATGGGATGTATATCCCATAATATCTTTCCCACGATTGACCAAGTGGCATATACATACATACTACATACTACATACTACAGCAAACAGCAATCAGTTTCTGGAATATCTTCTTTTTGGTGCCATTTTCTGGAGAGGATTAGCTTAAAATGACATACAAAAATAAGAGTAGAGACTTGGATATAATCTCGATCATTGGGCTCCCGTGATAGAAGAAGTATTCCTTAACAAAATCTTGGCAATTGAAGCGGGAAGATGGTATTTCAGAAAGTCAACGGTTTTGGATTTATTTCAATGCCAACTATTGCTGATTCCATTCCGATTCCAAAACGTGACTGTATCATCTAATTTTCACATAGTTTTTCCTAGGATTGATCAAGTGCCATATCTTCACTACAACTTGTAAGGACTAAGGCAAGAGTTGTGCTTTGATGTCATTTTCTAGGAAAGATTGTATATAACAAACCCAAGAAAATATCAGAAAGTAATATTTCATTTTTCATTCGAGTGAAAGAAACCAGATGCTTGCAAAAAGCTTAAAGATAAAGATTGAATTTAAAACAAGTGCTTAAATAGCTTTTTATAAATATCAACTACAAGGGTGATCACTAAGGTGTATGATACAATATATCAGTTGAGCGACATTGAACTAACTGTGATTCAATCACGGCGACTGAAATATCACTGATATCAGTTGCCACTTCATGCACGGCGTATCAGTAATTTTTTTTAGTAGCGCCACAAAGTATACAATTCTTTTTAAAGAAAAACTATTTTCTGGCTGCTAATCGTATACAACAGATGGCGCTACAGCAAAGTGTTGATAATGCAGTTTCGGGTTCGGTTTAAAGGCTTTCGAGTTTCGTAGATTTCTATGTTTTGTCAGCGTCTTGCTGGCGTTGTTTAAAGCGCACTTACTTCAAGTAATTTGTTGTGAAGTTTACGTTTTTTTCTTGTTATCAGTTTGTCTGAAGAATGTTAATACATTAATGGAGTGCCTCCGTAGACCCCATAAAGTATATACATATATACTTGATCAGCTCGATTAGACGAGTCGATTTACCTATGTCGGTCTGTCTATCGAAATGTTGTTGTAAATTGGCAACTAGACTTCTTTTTATTGCAGTCAAATAGGGGTGGCCCCCCTACAAACTACCCGCCCCTTTTGACTTTTTGTATGAAAAGTTGTTTTTATTGCAGTTATTATCAACTTAAATGTCATATTGTTACTTCTCATGTACAAAATCTTCACATATAAATCAATGGGTGCGATCCTCCAACAAAACAAACATTTTTGTAGCAGTTCATTTGAGTACTCCATTTGAGTACTCGATAGCTAAATTGTCTACCTTTCTCCTTAACATTCCATACGAGCTGTGTTCAATGCTCGCTCGATTCCAAAATTTCTTTAATTTTTATCGTAATTTAATTCATTTCAATTATTTCATGCGCAACAAAATTATCCACACCCTTTCGCAGTGTGAATAATATTAAAGATTCCACCGAAGTTAGCGCTTTCATTTATTTTACTCTTCAGACGTAGTATGCATAATATTATAATTTTGTCACGTCGTTTGTGCAACAAGCATCGGAGACCCCATAAAGTGTATAGGTATATTCTGGATCAGCACGACGAAGCAAATCCAGTTGAACTAGCCATGTTCCTCTGTCTGTCTATTTGTTTGTCGGTGTGAATCAGAACTAGTGCCTCAGTTTTTAAGATATCACCCTGAAATCGGGTAAGCAGACTTTTTATATTCCGAGGTTGAGCAAAGATGGGCGTTCGTACGATGTTGGTAATATCGGTCCTAGAATATTCTGTTTTGTTTTCGGCTAGGCAATTTGAAGTTTATTGTGAAGAGGTATTAATGTGTTTCTATTTATTTGGTTGTTTGCATGTGTGCAAACACATTCTTTTTTGGGTTACCCAATCCTTCAGTTGTAATACACGAACATGATATAGTCTCTTAAACGAACGCGTGAATCACACTTTAAGGGGTAGCCTCCATACAAATCTGCGCTCATTTCTAAGTTTTTCAATGCAGTTTTGTTTGGTTTTGTTGTTTAGAACGCTGCAAACGGGAAATTCGGTGTATCTAAAATAAGATAGCACCTTTACAAACCTGACGTTCATTTTTAAGTTTTTGTATAAAATTGATGTGATTTTTGTTCTTAATTACGGCGTACCACCTTAAGACAATTCTTACAAAATAATCCATATTGGCTCAGTTCGTAGCACTATGCTCCTCAACTAAACTTGCCTTCAATAAAAATATCATTCAATTGCGACACGAAATAATCACTAATCATTTTTAAAGATGTAAGGAGCAGTCACTCCACCGGCGCAAAAATCGCATCAAACAGTAATTTTGATTTGTAACTGTAACAGTTTCTCGAGGATCCCCTTCACTCCAAATGCGGTGGCAATTTGGCTTATTGACATTTCCATTCAGGCAAAAATGAGCCTTATTACTGAGTAGAATATTGTGCGATAAAACAGTGTGTTGACTTCCAATTGATTTTAAACCGAACGTAGAGCACAAACGATGTTCATTCCTCTTAAATTCTTGCACCAGCTGGATCTTATAAGGTTGTAGTTCCATATCTATACGTAAAGTTTGCCATAAAGTGTATAACTCATTTAATTCATCGTTTTTTTTTTGTTTCAATTAATCCATTAAGTCCAGCATTTCCAAATTGCAGTGTTTTAGACCAAACACTAAAATAAAATTTAATTTCACATTTTGTACGAGGGCTGCTATTTATATTTCGGGAACCTGGCAACACTAATGTCAAAAGCTAAAATCTGGCAACACCATAATAAAGTTTGACATTTTTTTAAAATAAACGTACTCACAAAGTTTTGATGTACTACAATTGCTATTTGTTTTGTTTACAGTGAGTTAAGAAAAGCAATTTGGCCAAAAAATGGAAATTTCAAGAGAAGGTTTTCGTTGGAATCTTAACGAGAATGTGTCAATGGACTCAGTTCTTTGTATGGCGATAAAGCACCATCAAAAACCACAGTATATCGCTGGTATAGTGAATTTGAATTAGTGTAAGGAAAACGGTATGGATTTGGATGACATGTCGTTTCAGCAGGACGACATCACCTGTTGTTGGAGCAACGTTATAGATAAAATAGATTAAAATTAAGTTTGACATTTTTTGGCATAAATTTACTCACAAAGTTTTGATGCACAATTGCTATTTGTTTTGTTTACAGTGAGTTAAGAAAAGCAATTTGGCCAAAAAATGGAAATTTCAAGAGAAGGTTTTCGTTGGATTATTTTTCACAACTTTCGACGTGGATTATCTCAACAAGAATGTGTCAATGAACTCAGTTCTTTGTATGGCGATAAAGCACCATCAAAAACCACAGTATATCGCTGATATAGTGAATTCAATCGTGGTCGTAGTTCGGTCGCCGACGAATTCCGTGAAGGTCGTTGTTGTGCCCAAAAACATTGATGCAGTGCGTGAACTGATAATGCAAGATTGTCATGTGACATATCGTGAGATAGAGGCATCCTTGCACATTAGTTCCACTTCAATACATTCGATTTTGCATGAACACTTAGCTGTAAAAAAAATTTGAAATTGCTCTCGTTGGATACCCCATAACTTATCAATAGCACAAAAAAAGGCTCGCGTCGATTGGTGTAAGGAAATGATTAAAAAGTTCGACCGAGGTGCTTCAAAAGACGTGTATAAAATCGTGACAGTTGACGAATCATGAATATATGCGTATGAGCCGGAAACAAAACAGCAATCGACCGTGTGGGTGGGTATTCCAAGACGAGCCAAATCCAACAAAAGTTGTTCGTGGAAGAAGCACAGCGAAGCAAATGATTGCCTGTTACTTCGGCCCAATGTGTCATGTGGCCACTGTTCCACTTGAGCAACGTGGGTCGGTCAATTCTGAGTGGTACACGACCATTTTTTTGCCGGAAGTCTTCGTAGAAATTCGTAAAACCAACCGCCAAAGACGAAACATTCTCCAACATGACAATGCAAGCTCTCACACATCTCGTCAAACAAGTGCATTTTTGAGCAGTCAAAACATCGAATTAATGACTCATCCTCCGTACAGTCCTGATTTTGCACCCAATGACTTCTTCTTGTTCCCGAGTATCAAAGGTAAACTGCATGGTCGACGATTTACGAGCGCCGAAGAAGCAGTTAAAGCATTCAAAAACCATGTTTTGGAGGTGTCTCAAGTGGAATGGAAAAACTGCTATGACAAATGGTTTCAACGAATGCAAAAGTGTATTGATCATTTAAAAATGCTGGTTATTATTTGCTATTCCCGAAATGTAAATTGTACCCCTCGTACTATGTTCCATCAACTGTGTTCAGCTTTAGCAATAGCTCTCGCAATGAATAGAAAGATCTTTTTTCAGATGCTTATTTAGTGTAGCGCAAAGTAACTCATGATAATTTTGTGGTTATTCTTTAACACTATTAAATTATGGAGGTACCATAGCGATTTTGACAATAGGCAGATGCGCAGCTCGTGCGTTCATTCGCTAACTGAAAGATGCCTCGTTGGGCAGCTAATTAAGTTCTGTGAAATTTGTGGCATGTCCTTGCGAATGACGTTTTTAAAATGAATTGAAATTGAAAAGCAAAGCGTTTCTATTACGAATTGTTCGAAACATTTACTTTTAGAGCTATGCTATATTAAAGTAGAGTATTTGTTAATTAAATTACTTTGCATTTTTATTGCATTATTTGAAAATAAATTCCAAAACTCTTAAATTATCTACAGTTTGTAGCCTAAAACTTTTTTTTTTTTAATGTCCTTTCAAATTTATAACTTGGTGTTGACAATTTATTTGTTTTAAATTTAATACAAATTATATATCTATATGTATATATGTATATACTCTATGTGGTATAAGCAAATAGTATCTTTGTTTGGTTATTACTTTGCATGTTGTGCATTTTTAATGATTGTTGTTTTTTTTAATTAAAAAAATTATTATTTATACAAAAAAAAAGAGAAGCAATCAATAAATCATATAATGTAAATGTTAGAGTAAAAAGCAATTCTTAAATAATAAAAAAAAACATATTTAATGTGAACATAAATAAAGTTTAAAAAACAAGAAAAAACGTTAACTTCGGTTGAACCGAAACTCTAATACCATCCACACGAAATTTTAAACAGTATTGTAAAACATAAACGTTTGGGGCTTAAATAAGGGCTACCCCAAAAAGTGAGCGGTACACGCCCACTAGTACAGGGTGGTTCAAAAGTAATCACCCTATTGTAAAACTTTTGCAAATGGCGGTTTTGACATTTGTGATGTAAACAAACGCAGAATACAAATCGACAACAATTCGCCTTGAAGAGACTGGGACAATAAAAGATGTTCCCAAGGCTGTCCGGCCCCGGAGCAGCCGTACTGCTGAGAATATCGCTGTTGTTGGCCAAGATGTCGAAGAGGAGCCCGGAATATCGATCAGACGACGTGCCACGCAATTGGGCATTAGCCGGCGGTCCCTACGCAGAATTTTGAGTGCATCAGCTGTTAGCTGTTGACCGCCAAACGCGTCTAACCTACGCTCAAGCCATCCTGAATCTCAACGAAGAGGAGGACGATTTTTCATCGAAAATTATCATGAGCTGAGGCTGGGGCACCGAAAATCCGTGTATCACCCACGAAGTGCCATTACATCCGCTCAAAGTTACTGCGTGGTGTGCTGTGTACGCTGGAGAAGTCAACGGGGCCATTTTTCTTTGAGAACGCCGCGGGCCAAACGACGACAGTGGACGGCGTGCGCTACAGAGCCATGATTACCGAATTTTTTCTTCATCAATTGCTTGAAGTGGGATTTGAGAACATGTGGTTCCCAGATGACGGTGCAACGGCGTACACTGCTCGAGCCACAACCGATATTCTGAAGGAAGCATTTCCCGTTTTGGTGATTTCCTCTGGCCCGCCAGATCATCCGATTTAACCGTTCCAGACTTCTTTTATGGGGTTTTTTGAAATAGCGGGTTTACGTCAACAAGCCTCAGACTCTTGAAGCCCTTATGGAGTATACTCGCCAGGAATGCGAGAACTTGTTGCCCGAAGTTCTGGCAAGAGTGATGGAAAATGCCATACAACGGGCCCGTATGGTCATGTACTCTGGCGGCGACCATTTGTCCGATATCATTTTCTCTACTTGATGGAATAATAATTCTAATGGATTATATAAAGGGCAATAGGTTTGTATGGGGGCTACCACAAACAGTAGGCGGGTCCCACCCATTAATGTATATGTCAAGCATCCGTCCACTAAAAGTTATCATATCAATTATTAAGTTGATATTGACTACAATAAAAAACAATACAATAAAACACATTATCGAATAATTGGACTACCGAAAGGTGACACTTGCGAACGATTGTTTAAACGAAATTTTACCAACAACCACTTCCCATATTCGGCGGATTTGGTACCGTACTACTTTTGCCTTTTCGAAAAAATACATTTGCTGATGAAAGGTTAGCGTTTTGTTGCCGTAAAAGCCATCCGAAAGGCTTGTACCGAGATACTGTTTCTGAAAGGGTACAACAACGACGTCAAATATTCACAAGAAACACGTGGGACCAACGACGCGGGCCGTAACATCTAGTTATTTATTTTGAAGGTAATTGGAGTATTTAAGATTTAAGCCCAATACTGAGATCTTTGAAAATTTTTGCTACCGAAATTGTAAATTATTACTGCTATATCAAACAAACAAAAAACAGTATAGCCAAATCAACATGAAATACTAAAATAAGTTATTTATTAGGTGAAAAGTCCCCACATATTGATTTTTTTGTTTGTTTTTTTTTCTGACGGAAATGCAAAATTTCACACTCTTTCTCACCAATTTTTTGAGTATATGAAGTATTTGTTTTTGGTAGCAAACATTTTTTGTTATGTGAGTACTCGAAAAAAAAAACAGTTCGTCAAGTTTTTTCGGCATCAAAAATTTGCATCGATCTCAGCTTGTAAATGAAAAATTTTAATAGCCTTATTGCTCCAAAACTTCACACATCTGGTTTCAAAGGCATGTATACAAATTGGTCAAAAGACTTGCGTTAGTTCGGGTATACCCGAATATATTGTTGTCCTGACACATATACTTGTTTACATGTCCATTAAGATGGAAATGAGCTTCATCCGAAAACAAGATGTTGGTAAACGTTGGATCCATAGCGACTAAATTCCCAAAAGCTAGGCTACCGATTGACCGATTGATAAAAAACGAATGGTTTGGAATTTCTTCAAAATTTGAATGATATTCGAAAGCTGAAAATCCACCACTCTTAATAAAATGTAACAACATTCAAATGGCTGCCCGACTGGTCTTGGTGGGCTCAAAACTTTTATACAACGTTTCCATATAAAAACGACTCCACACCACCAACAACCAACACAAAATCCATGACAAACAGTGATCTTTTGCGGTTGTAATTAATTCCCATTATCTACTGAGGATTCTACTCTGCTCAGATGCAACATTTTTGCATGTGTACGCACCCGTTCAGCCAGATAAAGACCTCTTCGCTAAAGCTTATTTTTAAGATGATGTTCACAATAGACCTCAAGTTTGTATAATAACGCTGAATTATTTCGATACGTAGCTAAATCGTATATCATTTCATGATGAAATGGTGAACTTTACTGAACATTTCAGTCGCGAGAGTTGTTAACAATTTTTGGGGTGGGGAACTATCAACAAGAAACTATATATAACTCTATATAGATGGCACGTCTAATATGTATAACAAAAATGACACACAAAATGTGTATAACAGTTATAACAGTCATTACGTTTTTCGCATTGGTATGACACGTGCGTGAGTAAGTAAAACAAGAAACATTGCAAAGTCGGATATCTTTGTTCACAAAATGTTCTCAGAAAAGTTGAAGATATAAAAATTTTGATCTCAGGACGTAAAATTATACAAAACATGAGCATGATATTTTGATCTCAATTCTTGGCAAACTCGATCTATAACTTTTTAGGTAGTGAATGTCAAATAAGATTGCATTTAAAATGTATTTGAAAGGTCTTTCCAACGACAATATCTAGCCAACCGGTGGATAGAAGTATAGTCAGCTTCTTCACTATAGACCTTAGCGGAATATTACCAAAGCCGGCAGACTGAACGTCCAACATTATGTATTGCAGGAAGTGCAGAAAAAATAAGAATACGGCGAAACTATCTTCCATTTTTTTTTTCGCATAGGTATGTTCTGCTTTTAATCAAAAATAGATTGAAATACTTCGGTTTCATGAAAACTGTAGACATATGTAGCTAATATTTAATCTATATATAAATCTAAATGGATACAAGTACCTAGATGCTTTGGCATCTCTCTTCTAACAAATGGGCATGAAACTGCGTAGTTTAAAATGCGGCATTACAAATGGATACAATGAATGGAATGGAATGGATGAAAATGAAATACATTGCACCTAAGTATGCTAAGGCTTGCTTGTCTCAACAGCTGTGCTAAGACCTAAGAAGCGGATAAGCTCAACTCAACTCAACTGTACTCCACTCCACTCTGTGTGTGTGGCGGCCCTTAGAATCGTTACAAACTTTGTGTTAAACTGCAAATAGCTGTTTAATTTTCTGTTTGATGTGTTTAATATGCGTGGCGTTTTTTAAAAAATAAAAGAAACTAAGTAAATAAAAATAATTTACATTGCCTCAGCGATTGTGGTCAGTTGCGCAATTTTATGCATATCGAAAGTTTGAAAATGCCCATAGGAATGCTTTTACATATATGTAAATACTTGTTAATGGTATAAAGGAGGCTTACAGAGTACAGTGATGATCGCTTGAAGTAAACTTTTGCATAACATAACAGTTTTTTGTTAATAATTATATTCAAGTAATTCACTTCAAGTCTAACGAGTATCTTATTTTATAACACTTTTACACTAGGCAGCAGTTAGCAGCAATAGAACAGCTGTTGCTGTCATATTATATTTAGCTTCAAAGAAGCAGAAAATAGTTTAAGAATTATATACATATATAGATTTTTATACAAAACAAAGAAAGAATTGAGTAGTAATTGCAAATGACAAAGATGAGCGGCTTGTTTTACTCGTAATAGAAATTAAGTTTTTCTAAACAGCTGATGAGCGTAAGACAAAGCAAACCCAACGTAAATATAACAGCAAGCAATTAAGCTAACCAGCGGACAAAGAAGCGAGCAGGCACAAAACGAGCGTTAAACAAATATTCGTTAGATGTTCTAGAACCGATTCCTCGACACAGGACACGACAACAACATCAAAGTATTCATCTACACTCTCGTGTTTTGAGTGTGTTTTTTTCTTCTTCTTTACTTTTGCTTTCTTCGGCAGTTCACGATTTTTTGATATCGTCAAAGCGTCGCCAAACATTTTTTTTATGACTCATTTTCGATATCAATGACGACTCACATAAAATTTCCTTGACGAAAAATACTTTAATTGTTGCTATCACAAGCCAGACTCTCCCAACTGTTCCGAGAGTCCTCTCCGGCTTCTGAAGATATAGGTGTGCAGTGGAGATATATCTCCCACTGCATGGATACGGCTGCCAAGGAGGTCGTTGGGTACACCAGACATTTGACGAACCGTTGGTAATGAGGTGGAGTGTCGCCAAGCTACTGCAGAGAAAGACGCCGCTTACAAATGAACTCTGCAGTCGGGAGCAATGTGAGCTGTTAGAGAGCGATATCGTGAGAAACGGAGTTGATAAGGCATATGCACCAACTCCTATGCAAAATATGGTCCGATGAATGCATGTCCAACGATTGGAATCTGAGTGTTGTTTGTTCTATCTTCAAGAAAAGAAACCCCGCTGTTTGCACGAACTAACGGGGAATAAGTCTCCTTTCAATAGGATACAAAATTCTGTCCTGCATACTGTGTAAACGGCTGGAGACATACACGAGTACACTGATAGGCCAGTATCAGTGTGGCTTCAGACCAAAGAGGTTGACCAGTGATCAAATTTTCACTTTACGCCAAATCTTGGTAAATACCAATGAGTACAATAAAGACACACACCACCTTTTTGGCGATTATAAGGCCGCTTTCGACACGCTAATAAGAGCGAAGTTCTTCAACGCCTTATCTGAACCTGGTTTGCCAAGCAAAGATTGTTCGTCTTTGCCTGATGACGCTATCACACAGAGTAAGCGTCGTCAGAGTAGGAAATAACCTCTGCGAAGCCTTTGATGCCAAGAGAGGTTTCAGGCAGAGTGATGGTTTATCGTGCAATTTTTGTAATCTCTTGATGAAGTACATACTACGCCAATGTCCATACGTAGAACGATTGGGTACGATGTTCTATAAGGAAGTGATGCTACTCGCATATGCTGATGATATGACATCATCGGCACCATCAACGGATACAGCATCTTTAGGAGTGTTCCAGAGAAAAGATTCTTCGTAGGATTAGAGTTGGCGTCGAACCACGAGCTGTATGAGAGCTGTATCAAGAGGTTGACATACTCCAGCGCATTAAATACCAGCGGCTGCACTGGGCTGGTCACCTCATCCGGTTGAACCCGTAAGCTCCAGCACTAAAGGTTTACAATGGAAACCTGAACTTGATGGGTGGATGGCGCCGGAAAAGAAGTCCGAGCTTAAGATGGCAAGATCAGGCACTAAACTACACCGAATGGTGCGCTTTCCTACGTGCGGCCTTGACCGATAGACGATTGTAGAACCAAGTAACTAAGTAAGGAAAATTCTAAAAGATTAGCTGTAATGGATTTTCCTCTAACGAAATTATGTTGGAAAGAACTGACAACAGACTTTAACGACTGTTGCAATTGGTCACCAATGATTTTTTCAGAGAGTTTTGGAATTACGTTCAACTTAGCAATACCTATATAATTCGATACATCAGACGTGTAGCCCTTTTTATGTAACGGTATAATAAAAAGACTCCTTCCAAAGAAATGGAAGTTTACATAACTGTGTGGAGCGATTGAAAATAATTGAAAAAGGAAAACAAATGGAGCTAGAACACAGTTTTAGTATACAACTGGGAATATTATCAGTGCCAGGTAGAAATGTGAATCAGGGTTGCGCTATCCTAAACTGTTACATTTACTGAGCGTCAGATGATTAATTTGTTGTACTTTTATGGCAATAATTTTATCCGTTAAAGTTTCGCGTAACACTCGCCAATGATATCGTTTGCGTAGATTGAAAATGTGTAGCAGCAGCCAACTGCTACTTGATGTAAAAAGTTAATTAGTGTGTAAGTGTGTGTGTGTGTGTGTGTGTGTGTTTTTGTGCGTTAAATAAATAAAATATAATTGTAAATAAATGTACATTTTATATTAAAACCAACTCATATTCGCTTCACATATTCGTGCGCTGTTTCCCAAATTTGTAAACTGTATTTAAATAATATTTTGTTGGAATTTTAATTTAATTTAATTTAATTTTTGTTTTTTTTTTGTTTTTTTTTTGTTTGACACTGTTTGTTTATTTTATATTTGTAGTTATGTCTTTTTTAAATGCATATTTATAGCCTGCACCCAAAAAAGGGACAAGGATATAAGAAGATTGTGCGAATGTATGTAACAGACAGACGGAAGGAAATAAAGCATTTACTATATTCTTGCGCAGCATCGGAAACTGACTCAATTTGCCTATGCCTGTCTGTCCGTCCGTCCGTCCGTCCGTCCGTCCCTCCGTCCGTCCATCAGTCAGTACGTCTGGATGTATCAGACAATAGATCTCAGAAACTCTATAAGAGCGGGAGACTTGCGACATAGAAACATCTTCAAACATTTAGATTCTTTTTGACCATATGTCGATGTTTAAATATTCAATTTTGTGAAGATCATGGAGATCAACAAAATGTGACTTAAAATTTCAAAATCTGCTTAGTTGTACATTAGCAAGGCTGCAGCGTATTTTGTAGCCGTGAATACACGACTGGTTTGTTCTTACTTGTTTTATTGTTGCTTTTGTTTGCAACTTTGCGGATATCATAAATTGATTCGACGACTGCATTTCCCATGAGTTAACTTTAAATGCATTTTTTTGGTAATGCATTCGATTTTTGCCTTTACCTTTTGTTCTTCCTCCAAATTTTATTCAGTTTTGCTCGTGTACACTTAACCACAAGTTTATTTTTATGGCATTCGTATTTACAAAGACTCGAGAGTTTTAACCAGTAAGTTTTAATAAAATAATACCAACATACAGATAATTCTGAATACAATTTGTTTTGGAAAAAAAAAGGAAGAATAGATCGTTGACTTTTGTACAACATGTTGAAATGAAAATAGTTAGATGTTGATGAACGAAATTGTCGAAAATGTTAACTAGTTTTTTCTATTTCTTTTACATTTGAACTTCATTTAATGCAAATTTTTGTTCAGCATGAAATTTTTCGGCATAATATTTAGAAAGAACTTTTCTAATTCAATCCAATTTGCATTAATCGAATAAATATTGACAAAGTTATGCAACTTTTTTCAATCGATTAAATGTTTCGTTTCGTTATTTATTCGTGTTCTGGCAAACAAAAACAATGAAGGGCTAAAGAAGAACACGTTGGTTCCATTTGAAAATATTTGATGATCTCTTACGTTTATTAACCGAATCGTTAGTCTCTTTCTTAAATGATCAGCATTCTGATTTGTCTCTTTTCTTCAAAGCGCTTTCCTTTTGTCTATATTTCTTGATGGCATCAATGTACCTATTCATCGCTGAGTAAATCGAAATTTTCTGAAAAAAAAAAATCTAAAATACAATGCAGAAAATTAATTTTTATAGATATGTTCCATTTGAGCAGTTTCCGAAAACGTTCTCTCATAAAAAAAAAAAATGAAACTCAACCATGCTGTTTTTCTACTTGATTATATTTTTTTTTTCCCAAATAAAAGGACATGTCATTTGTATACATTTTTCAGAAATCTGACTGATTTCTGGTGTACGAGGCATATTTTTGTGACCCACTTTTAGTGGTATACTCCATACAAACCACACGCATACTTTTTGCATTGTGAAAAAATATTTAATTACAGGCAAAATCAACTTAAAACTTGAATTGGTGGCTTCTTATAGATGCACACATCACATATATTTCTTTGGATGTAAACCCCCTACTTTTAGTGTTAACCACGTAGAAACCCATCATTCCTTTTTGGGGTTTTGTAAGAAAAACTTTTTTATTACTGTATATGTCAACATGAAATTTCATTTTGTTGCTGTTTATAGACGGACGTTTCATTCACATATATATACATTGATGGACGTGTTCCGCTCGCTTAAGGAAATATTCCCCATTCAAACCAACCACGTACTTTTAGCTTTTGGTTTAAAAATCCATTCTAATTACTGTTAATACTAGTAACATTAAACCGTTAGTGGTTTAATGTTATTAGTATTAAACCTAATTCTATTGTGAAGTCCACAATATACCGCTTTGTTCCAGTTTTCGAGTCGAGTATGGAAAGCAATCGTTTTAATATTAGATCGCAGTCTCAGAGCTTACTTCTTAACGGATACATAATACCACTGAATCGGCCCAATATAAAAACTGAAATTGGGATGTTTTATCGAGGATTTTACGTAGCTAACGGCACGAATTTCAAGTTAATATTCAGATAAATAATTAAGTTTTTCATACAACACACGAAATTTCAAATAGTCTTCCAAAACATAAACATGGATGGCGGATTTGTATAGGGGCTACCCTATAAAGTGGGCGGGATTAGTCTATTAGTATATGTGTGTGAAGCGACCATCCATAAGAAGCCACCATATCGAATTTCAAGTTAATATTCAGATAAATAATTAAGTTTTTCATACAACACACGAAATTTCAAATAGTCTTCCAAAACATAAACATGGATGGCGGATTTGTATAGGGGCTACCCTATAAAGTGGGCGGGATTAGCCTATTAGTATATGTGTGTGAAGCGACCATCCATAAGAAGCCACCATATCGAATTTCAAGTTAATATGCAGATAAATAATTAAGTTTTTCATACAACACACGAAATTTCAAATAGTCTTCCAAAACATAAACATGGATGGCGGATTTGTATAGGGGCTACCCTATAAAGTGGGCGGGATTAGCCTATTAGTATATGTGTGTGAAGCGACCATCCATAAGAAGCCACCATATCGAATTTCAAGTTAATATTCAGATAAATAATTAAGTTTTTCATATAACACACGAAATTTCAAATAGTCTTCCAAAACATAAACATGGATGGCGGATTTGTATAGGGGCTACCCTATAAAGTGGGCGGGATTAGTCTATTAGTATATGTGTGTGAAGCGACCATCCATAAGAAGCCACCATATCGAGTTTCAAGTTAATATTCAGATAAATAATTAAGTTTTTCATACAACACACGAAATTTCAAATAGTCTTCCAAAACATAAACATGGATGGCGGATTTGTATAGGGGCTACCCTATAAAGTGGGCGGGATTAGTCTATTAGTATATGTGTGTGAAGCGACCATCCATAAGAAGCCACCATATCGAATTTCAAGTTAATATTCAGATAAATAATTAAGTTTTTCATACAAAAAGTCAAAAGTGATAGGGTTAGGGTTATTTCTATAAGGGTTACCCCAAAAGTCGGGGCAGTTACACCCATTGTGAAGCGTCCGTCCATAAGAAGCAACCATATATATAGCAATATTTAAAGTTGATATTGACTGCAATAAAAAAGTTTTCATACAAAAGTGAAAAGTGGGCGGGTACTTTGTATGAGGGCTACCCTATAAAGTGGGCATAGCATGTCAATATGAATACTCTATTCGACTGCAATAAAATGTGCCTGGTTTCAGCTGGATATCTTAAAAATTTATCCATAAAAAATGCGCAACCACTAACAGACGGACATGGCTAGAGCGACTCGTCTTGCCGCTCTGATCAAGAATGTATATACTATATGGGGTCTATGATGATAAACTGACAATACCATTTCACACTATATGTGTGAATGGTATAAATAATATAATTTGGTAACACCCTCTTTTCGGTATTCCGTTGGTCTGTGGAAGTTTCGTTAGTTTAGTTACTTGGTGTGGGCTTCTCTTTCATTGCTGTCATGTTTTTGTATGTAGTCAGTCCCGCTGGCCCCATTCTAGAAACGAATTACGCTCGATGCATAAAGTGGATTACTGTTTATTTGTAAAGCTGCTTCCTTTAATTTGAGCCATAAAACCGCTTGCATCCAATCTGTTTCTTAGCCCATAGCGTTGTATTGAAACTTATGTAGCTAACTGTGAGATGATGTTGCCAACAATACACTATTATTATCTTAGTGTATCTATAACTTATTCTGATATTTGTATGCAGCAAAAGTTGACTTTGATGTTTAAAAGTTTTAATTTTTTTATTTTTTGCTTTATATGAAATAAAATATTAAATAAAAAAAAATAAAAAAAAAAAACCAATCAAAACAGTCAGTATGCAACAATTTAATTGGAATTCGATTGGTCTGTATGATATGTACACACACGCGAGAGAGAGCATTGCATATTGACACGTAAGTTTTCACCGCGACAATTCAGGTTGTTGGATTATTTTTTTTATTGACCATATACTTTTTTCAATATTTTATAGTTGAAAGAGCTTGTCAGCAATTATGTTGACCTTTGTGTATTCGCCTGTCAGTGTACCGTGCTTACAGTTTGTGTATGCAAATAATTTCAATGCAAAAATAAATACAAAAGCATATTTACTTAACTTTTTTTTTTCTTTCTTTTTTCATTGAAATGTCTAAATTGTTATATTAAGCGGCTTAAAAACAAGAAAAAACGTTAACACCGGTTGAACTGAAACTCTAATACCATTCACACGAAATTTTAAATAGTATTGTAAAACATAAAAGTGGGCATTTAAATAGGGGCCACCACAAAAAGTGGGCGGTACACGCCCACTAGTAGATATGTATGAAGAGATGTAGTAAATGTGTAAGGTGCCGCCAAATCGAATTTCAAGTTAATATTGACTTTTCCATACAAATGCATAAAAGTTAGCTGTAGTTTAATATGTGGATTACCTCACAAAGCCCATTTGTATATGTATGTTAAGCGGCTGACCATAGAAATGCACCACATTGCATTTCAACCTAATATTGACTTTGATAAAGAAGTTTTCTTACAAAAAGTTAAAAGTGGACAGTCGATTCGTATGGGGCTACCCCAACCAGTGAACGGGTCCCTCCTATTAATGTAGAAGTCAAGCATCCGACCACTAAAAGTTACCATATCAATAATTAAGTTGATATTAACTACAATAAAATAGTTTTTCATACAAAAAGTCAAAAGCGGGCGGTGAGTTTGTAGGGAGGCTATCCCAAAAAGTGGGTGTGACGGGTCAATCTTGATACTCTACTAAACTGCAACTAAAAAGAAGTCTATGTGCAAAATTTCAACTGGATTGCATAAAAATTGGTCCCCAAAAAATTCGCAACCACATACAGACGGACAGACAGGCGGACATTGCTAGATCGACTCGTCTCGTCGCGCTGTTCAAGAATATATATACTTTATGGGGTCTACGATGGCTCCTTTAATGCGTTACAAACTTCCAGACAAACTGATAATACCATTTCATACTATATGTGAATGGTATAAAAAAACGTACTACGTTTATCATCAATATGAGGTGAAATTAGTCAAAATAGAACACTTAAAGAGTCTTTCATAGTGGACTTTCATGAAATGCTGACATATATGGAATCCGAAGATACTAGTAAGAAATATTGAAGAAAATATTAACTGTTGCCAAAGGGTATTGCAACTCTTGGAGAAACTATTAACCTAAACATATATTTCAATACATCTAGGCGACGAGGCAAGCCAAACGATCAAATTCACTTTTATAGAAATAGCGCCCTCGCCATAACTTGACTTAATTAAAACCAATCCTATTCAAGATACCGATTTGTTCACATTGGCGAATGACAAATTTTTATGGTACAATATAAAACACGAATTGTGGTACTTGTTAGTACCATTTCTTCGACGACAGACTAACACGCATGTGAATCTGCTAACTGTAAGTGTACTAGACAGAGCTGCGTGGAGAAGGGTGCACAATCAGCTCAAAGAAAAGGTAAGGTAGAGCCAAGGTAAATCCTAACAGGAAGACAGACTTTAACCTTTGGTAGGCGGCAATAAAATGTGTTTAGCAACAATCCCATCGGCACATAACTGTGGCAGATGCCTTTGGTGACGAGCTTGAGAGACGTATCACATCATTTAATCTGGCAAAACAAGCCAAGAACCAGCTGAAGAACTTGAAAATCAAGAAATTTCCTGGCTACGATGGAATTAACAGCAGAACAGCCAAAGCTCTCCCTGACAAGGCATAGCTCTCTCCTCATAGTTCTGTTCAACGTCATGTTATGACACTGCCACCTCCCAACTTAGTGGAAGTGTCCTGATCACAATGAAGCATCTTATAGGCAGATTAGTTTACTTCCGACCTTCTCCAGCATACTAGAAAGTACATTTCTTGCTAAAATGGTTCAGGAAATATGTAGCCAGGGTGTCATACCAGTTCACCAATTTGCCAATTTAGGGCTCAACATGGTTATCCAGAGCAACTTCATTGTGTGGTGCAATGTGCACTAGAGGCGCTGGACTGCAAACAATACTGCTCCGCTGTATTCTTAGATGTGAATCCGGTATTTGACAGAGTGTGGCTGAATGATCTAGTGCACAAAATTAAGCTAATACTACCGATAGTTTAGTTTCTAATACTGTTATCGTATCTGACTGACCACTCTTTCTTTGTGCAAGTTCAAGATGCTAAATCTTGAGAATGGCCCTAAATGTGTTTTGTAGACTTTTGAAGGCTATCAATTAAGTAAACTGATACAAGTTTTTGTTCGATGCGGAAGTTAGATTTAGTGAGTAAAAATGTTAGAAGAACGTCTTGTGTAAGATTCCTTCTTCGCTCATATATTTGCCACAAATTGCGCACTTTTGAAGGAAGTGTATGTAATAGAGGGTTAGCGATAGTGTTTGTTGGGTATGAAATAATTTAAAATAATACACAATCATTTAAATAAGAATTACGTGTGAGCGGGTTTTGAACCCACAACCTTTGGAATGTTAGGCAGTACATTAGACGTTTGAAAGACAAGAAAGAATGCTGCAGACGAGTGTACTTGACTTCGAGATACCTTGTATCTGGTTTAAGGCTTCTTATATTAATCATAGATTATATGCTTTGTAATCAAGGATGGAACATACATAAGGAATGTTATGTAAGATACGTCAATTAAGACATTTCTAGCTTAATTAAGCACAGAAACGAAAGTATTTCATACAAAAACGTAAAAATGGAGTTCAAGCTTGTCCGTTTATAGTAGTTCGATCCGAAACTAAGCGGTATATTTTGTTAGGATTTACGTAAGATACACCAAATTTGGCTTTCAAAGCTGGAGAGACGGTCGACGGCGCACGTTATTGTTTGGTGTCCACAAATGCGTGAAAAAGGCTCTGATAAACTTCTACTATTTTCAAAAAAAAAACGGCCACGCCGCAGCGGCTACTATGGAGTTTTTAATGCGCAAGTTCCCGAGACATGTTGTGTCGAAAAATAGTGATTTGAACTGGCCTACTCATTTTTCGGATTTAACCCATTAAAGGCTGCCCATAGATTGGCTGTGTTGGCGTGCAAGTGTCTGCGTCTAGTGGTCGTGGCTGCACAACAGCATCAAGGAAGGCCCCGAAGACCCCGAATCGATAGAATGAAATCCAAATGGTCTCGGAGGCAAAATTATAAATTCGATAAAGTTCCAAAAGAGGATACTTCCACTTCATACAAAGCGTTGTATGAAAAGTTTGCCGCCATGAATCCTATTCAGCTGTGGGAAAAGTTCATCGATGACGAGGTGTTGGTCACCTCCACCAACCAATATGCTGCGGCTAACAATTGTTTATCATTCGTTACATTAATTAGCGAAATGAAAACATTTTTGGGTGTATTGTACATCACCGATTACCACACCTTGCCGCATAAAGATAGTAATTGGTCAAATAACGAATCGTTGGGATTCGAGCTCATAAAACAATGCATTTCGAGGGACAAATTCAGACGAATCAAAAAATTCTTCCACGTGTGCAACAACTCAGAATTGGATCCCAAAAACAAATTTGCAAAAATCGCACCATTGAACGATTTATAGAACAAAAGATTTCTTCAATTCGGTGTATTCTCTCATGACCTTTCCATAGATGAACAAATGATTGCCTACTATGGTCGGCATTCGTGCAAAATGTTTATCAAAGAAAAACCTATTCGATTTGGCTATAAGTATGTGATGCTGTTTGGCGTCGACAGAAGGCTACTTGTACCAGTTCATTTCATAAGCTGGAGCATCGGAACAGGAGTACCCAGGATTCGGGCTGGGAGAAAGGGTTGTCCTAACGCTTTTGTCGCATCTGGAGGACCGAGCCAAGCAGCACTGTCACGTTTGACAACTTCTTTACAAGTCACAAACTAATGACTCATTTGACAAACGATGGATTCTTCGCTTTCGGAACTGTTCGTGATAATCGAACCAATCATGCTCCATTGATGAACATAAGGGAAATGCGAAAAAAACCTCGCGGTACGTCGGACTTTTGTTTCGATATGAACAATTCGATTCTTGCTGTGCGTTGGAACGATAATGCCATAAGTTATGCACAAAAACATTCCATTTTGATCATCGGTTTCTAATTCTTATCTTTTCGCCCATTTTTATCTCCTTAGGTTATGACCTTACTATCGAACTTCTTGAGCCATACACCAATTGCACGCGCGAAACGGTATGATCGGAAACAACGTAACATGGTTACGATTGAACGGCCTTATTTGATCAACCAATACATGGTTATTGCGTGGTAAATGCGTAAAAGTTGCATTGCCTTTGTCGCAATTATGACCAGAAGCAAACGATGTCTCAATTTGATTTCCGCGTTGAGATATGCGAATCAATTATGATAAAATCGAATTATCATCATCCGGGTCGAACGATGGCTTCTGGTTCACAACTGGCAATGCGTTACGATCGTATCGATCATTTCATCGGAAAACTAAATACACGTCATCGTTGCCCGTAATGCGGTGGCAAGCCTGAATATGGCTGCCAGGCGAACTTGCATCCCTCACTTTGCTTCCTCGTTTACCACAACGGTATTCTTCCAGATCAGAAGAAGGAATACCGTTAAATATCAAATGCCACTTGATCAGGTGTGGAGGTCAGGTGTGTTATCACATCGCTATATATTTTTTTCCATTGCATAAAGGACACCTCAAGGTATCTGTTAAAGGTGCGCGTTTTTCATTTTTCCCATTCCTTATATTTAGCAGCACTTCTTGTCAATATTTTCCATAGAGAAAAAAAACTTGATTTTCACCTGTAACAAACTACAGGTAAACCACGGAGAACTAAACTGTTCCTTTTTTTATTCTTATAGTTTTGTTCTTCCTCTTTCCTATGAAATAAATTTTGCTACGATATCTCTCACATGCTCCGTGCTGGAATTTTTTAAGTGTAAACACTTTCTTGGGTATTTAAATACCCATTAGCATGAAATGGGTTAAAGATTTTTCAGCTTTAATTGTATGAAGTTCTAAATATTTCATCTTTTTAGTTTATAATTTTTGAAATAATATGATATGATATGATATGATATGATATGATATGATATGATATGATATGATATGATATGATATGATATGATATGATATGATATGATATGATATGATATGATATGATATGATATGATATGATATGATATGATATGATATGATATGATATGATATGATATGATATGATATGATATGATATGATATGATATGATATGATATGATATGATATGATATGATATGATATGATATGATATGATATGATATGATATGATATGATATGATATGATATGATATGATATGATATGATATGATATGATATGATATGATATGATATGATATGATATATGAAAAAATAGCTATGAAGTTTACAAATTGAGATTATTATTATTGACTATATAAATGTTTTTATTATTTTCTGAAATTGACAACGCTAAATTGATTGGGCTTGATTGATTGATTGTTTGTTTGTTTGTTTGTTTGTTTGATTGTTCAATTGCTTTTGATTTAATTGATCGAGAGCTTATAATTGATGTTGAAATAAGCTTAAATGTCTGTTTGTTAATTGTATTGTAGTGTATAAACAAATCGAAACGATTAAAGAAAAACGAATTCAAGCTGGTTAAGCTTATTAAATTGATTGCATGTGGATGTAGTAGTTATAAATAAAAGAAAATATCAAAACAAAATTCAAAATTATTTTTAAATGTAGCATATTCTAAAACAAGTAAACGATGTAATACACCAATTAAAAGCAAATATAATAAAAAAAAAACACCAATCGAACAAAAAAACCAAAACCAAAAAAAAAACCTCAAAAATTATCTAAATATTTTCTAATGCTTAACAAATTTTAAAATTAGCGTGGTTCAATTTGCAAAAAAGAAAAAAAAAAATCTTTTAAAATAGAACAAATCATAAATAATACTGTTATGTAATATTAAAACTGAGAAAATAAAGCATTACATTACGCTTATTATTATTTGAAACTAGAGTTCTCCCTTTCGACACGCCGATAAGAACGAAGTTCTTCAACGCCCTATCTGAACTTGGTATCCCAGCAAAGATCGTTCGTTTTTGCATTATGACGCTATTACACACCCAAAGTGTCGTCAGAGTAGGAAAGAACCTCTCCGAACCCTTTGATACCAAGAGAGGTTTCAGGCAGGGTGATACTTTATCGTGCGACTTTTTAATCTCTTGATGGAGTACATCCTACGCCAATGCCCATACGTAGAACGATCGGGCACGATCTTCCATAAGGCAGTGATGCTACTCGCATATGCTGATGACATAGACATCATAGGCACCAACGAACGGCAAGTAAGCACGGCGTTCTCGGAGATAGAGAAACAGTCACGTCTCATGGGTCTAGCGGTGAACGAGGACAAGACCATCAGCGCGTCTTTGACGGTATGTGAGTATGGAGAATTTCAAATTCAATGTTGTAGAAAACTTCGTCTATCTGGGAACAGAAATTACCAGCGACAACAATGTTAGCCGAGAGATCGCTGCTACTTTGGGCTTAGCAAGCAAATTAGTAGTAGAGCCCTCTTTCGAACTACGAAGTTAAAAATCTATAAGACACTGATAATCCCGGTGCAGCTGTATGGCGCAGAAGCATGGTCACTGACATCAACGGATACAGCGTCTTTAGGAGTGTTCGAGAGAAAGATTCTTCGTAGGATTTTTGGTCCCCTTAGAGTTGGCGTCGAGTTTAGGACTCGTATGAACAACGAGCTGTATGATGAGTTTGATATAGTCTAGCGCATTAAATTTCAGCGGCTGCACTGGCCTGGTCACTTCATCTGGATGAACCCCGAAGCTGCAGCACTAAAGGTTTACGACGGAAACCTGAACTTGATTGGTGGACGGCGTCAGAGAGGACGTCCGAGCTTAAGATGGCAAGATCAGGTCTATGATGACCTGAAGAAGCTCCGGTTTGCCAGCGACTGGAGCCGGCGCGCACTAAGCTACACCGAATGGTGCGCTTTCCTACGTGCGGCCTTGACCTATAGACGGTTGTAGAGCCACCTAAGTAAGTAAGTAAGAGTTCTTCCAGTGCACTGTGGTCGCTCCCATACGACAAAAATCAAAAAACGTGACATCTAAGGCATTTAGCTTAGAGTATGTACATTAACATAACTAACAAAAAAAAGGTTTTTGAATATCATTTGGATGAAATCGTGGACATGTGTGGACATGTCTACGACATGTATTAACGACCAGAGCCGCTGCTAAATGATTAACATGATAAGCCAGTCGATCGTTATATCTGCTGCTGTGGAAGTTCAACTGTTCCATGACTGTTGGTATTTTCAAATCTCGATGTAAAACTTTATTGCGCATATACCTTTTTTGTTTGTTTTTTTTTTTAATTCATTCTTTATTGCATTTTAGAGTTTCTAAAATTTATATAATAAAATTTATAAAATACAAAAATAAGAGATACTATAATGCAATAAAGTTTACTTAATCTAGCGTGTTTGCACCATGTACTCTACGGTACCGCCGTTAAGTACAAAAATAAGAGATACTATAATGCAATAAAGTTTACTTAATCTAGCGTGTTTGCACCATGTACTCTACGGTACCGCCGTTAAGCATTGCGTCGTAGAGTTGGTGCTGACTATTAGCGTACTCTTTGTATCCTTCGATGTCTTTCAAGGGTTCGAAGTGATGTCATCGCTGATGCTGCAAAGGTGCACACAGCACGCCACTTGTGTATATCATCTAACATATGTCCCACAATATTTTCCACGGTAGAAAGCTCGCCAAGGGCTTCCGCCAGAACCTGTCGAAATGCCACAAATCTACCACATGTCAAATCTGCCACATTTGAGCAGAATATGTTCTGCATCTTCCTGTTGGTCGTCTACACAAAAGGTGCCTCATGCTTAAACCGATACAGGCTTCAGAAAGAAGCAACCATGTCCAGTTAGTAGCTGTGTCAGATAGAAATTTACATCTCCGTGTGTCCTGCCAAGCCACACATTTAGGTTTCGCATGAGACGGTATGACCATCGACCCTTCTCTGTGTTGTCCCAAAGTGTTTGCCACAGGGCTATGCTCTGCAACTTAGACTGCATACGGTATTCTCTGCCTTCTGGGCCCATCTGCTGCCTGTTCTCATAGGTAGCTTTAGCTTCGATAGCTAAAATATCGATCGGGATCATGCCTGCTACTACCAGAGCAGCGTCCTCGGACACTGTGCGGAATACACTGCACACTCTGATAGCCCCCAATCGATATGTTGATTCTAGGCCCTTGCGGTAACTCCTCACATTCATGACATTAGCCCAGATAGGTGAACCGTACAGCATAATTGTCTTGGTTACGCCAATTCGAAGAAGTCTTTGACCTTGCTTGGGATCTCGGGTGTTTAGCATCATTCTTACGAGTGATCTGCAACATACCAGAGCCTTTTCATTAACATATAGAAGATGCTCTTTGTAGCAGAGACGAGTATCTAGCATAATACCAAGATACTTGATGGCTCTCTTAGATGTTATCCTGCTATCACCAACCAAAATACAGGCTTGTTCCACCTTTTTACGGCTGCTAATTAGCACTGCCTCCGTCTTGTGCTCAGCGAGCTGTAGCCCCAGAAGCTTTTAGCCATTCGCAAACTCTCAGTATAGCTACGTTGCATAATATCTCAACCTCGTGAATAGTTTTAGCTACTCCCACGATGGCTATGTCGTCGGCGAAGCCAATTATTTTTACGCCACTGGGGAGATCTAAATTGAGGATGCCGTCGTACATTATGTTCCATAGAGAGGGTCCTAGGACAGAGTCCTGAGGGACCCCACTGGTGACTTTATATTTTCCCTCCCCAGCATCAGTGCTATACAAAAACACTCTATTGTGAAAGTAGCTCTCTATGACGTTCACTGAGTATTCAGAATACAAAAGGAACCAATAGCATTAAGAATCATGTTCCAGTTGGCAGTGTTAAAAGCATTTTTAACATCCAGTGTTACCACTAGACAGTATTGTTTACTACCACCTTTCTACCGAGTGCCTTCAATAGCGGCAGAGGCTGTATTAGTCAGGACCTTGTTTTGAAGTACTTGTATACGGTTTATATTTGTGGATTTGCTGTGGTTTTTTGAATATGCTTACGCCAGGTGCCACGTCTTTCAAAGTTAAAACCTAAGTAGTATACATGCTCAACATGAGGTATTACCAAATTGTTGAGCAAAACGGGTGGGCAGTTCCCTTGCCTCAATGAAAAAGTACAGTGACTAGAATTTTCGCTATTGACTTTTATATTCCAGCGATTTGCCTAACGTTGAAAACCTTCAAGATAGTTTTGAATGTTAGAGGAACTGTCGTGTGGACAGTTTGAGTTTGCAAGTATGGCCGCATCGTCAGCATATGTAGCCAGAAGCATGTTTTCATTTGCTGGAACTAGCATATCAGCAGTATACAAAGTATAAAAGACAGGACCAAGCACACTGCCTTGTGGTACACCAGCAGCAATGCGGCGGATCCCTGAGCGCACATCTTTCACCTCGACTGTGAAGGCACGGTTAAGCAAGTATGACTTCAAAAGTAGGAATTGCGATGTAGGCAAAATAGATTTAATTTTAAAGAGAAGGCATTCAATCCAGACCCGATCAAAAGCTTGCTGTACATCAAGAAAAACAGCACAGCTATATTGCTTATTCTCATAGGCCTTAAGCATATGTTGGAAAACTCTGTGCACTTGTTCAGGGGTCCCATGGTGATGCCTAAAGCCAAACTGATGATCAGAAATGGCACTCTGGACGTCCAAAGCAGGTAACATTCTACCAAGAAAAATTCTTTCAAATATTTTTGAGAAAGTCGGTAGTAAACTAATTGGTCTATAAGACGCAACAAGGTTTTCTGGTTTGCCAGGTTTCGGTATCATTATTATTACAGCGCACTTCAATTGAGATGGGAAGTGGTGGATGTGGATAAGTGGTTAATGATCAGAGTTGAGATCCCTAGTGTCAAAGATGCGCAGTCGGCTTGATGGTATGCCAGTATATACTTCAAAATCCAGAGCATCAGGATGACGAGTGCTATAATAAGGGTAGTAAGTCTCCCTTCCAGTTGCAAGCACTTCGAAATTTGAGTTGACAATACAGTCAAACAGCGCGCGACCTTTCGGCGTTGACAGTCTGGATCCCCAGAGGCGATGCTTAGCGTTCCAGTCACCAGCGGCCAGGAGTTTGGGACCAACATCATAAAAAAAGTCTTTAAACTGCATCTCAGATAAAATATACCGAGGAGGGCAGTAAACGGCAGCAAAGATAAAGTGTCCATGAGCACTAGACACTTTAACAATAGCGGCTTGCATAGCATCAGTGCGCACA